>CAWUFW010020986.1:0-134403 GCA_963921515.1 Calotriton arnoldi
GGGTGGCTACACCCACTTCCCTTTGTCCAGTTTCGCGCCAGTGCAGGGGCAGGTAGCCCCTGAGCCGGTTTGAACTGGCATATGCACAGAGGAGCCTTCTGCTCCCCCAGTGCAGGACTTCAAAGCACTCTAAGAGTGCACCCACCCAGCCCCAATACACTAAATCCTGTCTGGGAGGTGGTCACACCTCCCTGTGACAGGATGCCTATTGTTGGGCTTCCTCCACTGCGAGTTTCGGTCATCAGCAGGAGGGCAGCCCAGTGTCTGTGACTGGTGGCATCCATTTTGTGATGCCAGGGCTCTTTAGGATTCTACCGCGCTTCCACAGCAGGTACATGTCTTATCCTCTAGAAGGGTGGAATGCTACCCCCGCCGCCAAGATTGGCGGGGGGGTAGTATTCCAAGATGTTTGACACCAAACACGACATGTTTTGATGCAGCCATTCCAAAGTTAGCATTTACCGCGAGGATATAATGCACTTAATAGTATATGGTTTAACCGCATCCACAAACAGCACCAGAGAATAGACTCTGAGAGCTGCAGAGGGGCCCTGCTCAGGCAGAGGCACCCCCTCACATAGAAGCCAAGCACCCTGCCCTCAGGATTGATAGGGCCTGCCTTAGGGGTGACTGATAGGTTTATATGTGTGTGCAGGAGAGATATAGGAAACCTATATCTCAGTGAGGGGTGCTAGCACCACCTCACCCAGGCTGCAGTAGCAGGCCTGTGGTGTCAGATTTAGACTGCTTCCCAGGGGTGGCATAATACATGCTGCAGCCCCTGGTAGGCCTGTGAAGTACCTATGCCCTTGGCACCTAAGGTACCATATACTAGGGACTCATAAGGCACCACAGTATCCAATCACTAGTGCACCTAGAGTGCACTCCATGTCGTTTAGAGAGAGCAGATAGACTGGGGCCCTGAATAGCAGGGTCCCAGTCCAACTAAGTCATAAACCAGCAAAACACCAGGAAAAAGTGGGGGCAACCATATAGTCAGATTCCACCTTCCTACATAACCCCCCAAACGAAAGGAGATAAGGCTAACCTTGACCAGTTGAGCCTTTATTGATTAAGTGGCCATATAAGGAAGCACCTGCACTAGCATGGTTGCCCCCTGTCTTATGGTCCCCTAAGCAATCCCTCACCCTAAGGGTATGAGAGGGTCTCCACCATGGGGAATCACTACCTCTGGTGTGCTTTGGTAAAGTACAAGGCTGGTGGGGTGTCTGAGTAGGGAAGTGAGGCCCTAGGAAGGTTGGCCTCAGCTTCCTCAGATCACTGGTCACCATGTATGCCTGTCTTTCCATGACTGAGTTGCACTTTGCTCTAAGGGTCAACCTTTGACTGCCTACAGCTGGGGGTTGGGTCCCTTTGGATGGAACACTGGAGGGACATGGCATGTTTGGAACCTTTGGTTCCAGGTTTGCCCTTGCCTAACAGAGTCCTTCTGGGGGAGGTCCCTACATAAAGGTATGGGGGATCCCTCAGTGGGTTGAGGAATTTTCACCTGGCTAGGGCTACTAGACTGGGTGCCCCTAATCTGCTGATGGGGGGTTCCTCTGGACAGGGGGCCCTGGGGGGTCCACTGACCTCCCTGACCTCTGCAGCCCTGGGCTGACTGAGGCAGGGTAGAGAGGGGCAGTCTACCTGCTCCAGACTGGGTACCACCTTGGAAGGGTCCTCTGCCATCAGGGGTGGGGCCAGAGCCTGACTACCTCTGTGGCAGTTCCTTCACTAGGGGTAGGGTCAGTTCCCTGAGGAGGCTGACCCTTACCTACTGTCTGGAGCGAAGAAGACTTTTCTTCAACCCTTGTGCTCTCTTCTGGGGGAGAGTGGGCCATTCTTCCAGGCTCCATCTCTCCAAAATCTTGGGCTGGGGCTGTGGCCATCACAGCCCCACTAACCTTTACAGGGACACCCAACATCCTCAGATGGGTTTGGTGTTCAATTTCAGCCCAGGCTGAAATTTCCAGATCATTGCCCATCAGGCAATCTACAGGTAAGGTTGGGGACACTGCCACTCTTTTGGGCCTGTGACCCCCTCCCAGCTGAGATTGACTATGGCCATGGGGTGCTCTGTTCTGACACCATCAATGTTGGTCACCTGGTATTTAAACTCAGGTAAAAGCTGGTGAGGGGGACTAGTTTCCCTGCCACCATGGTGACACTAGCCCCTGTGTCCCTAAATGCCACAGCTTTCTGACCATTAATTATTGGCTCCAGTCTGTACCTGCCCAATGCTGTGGGACCCACGGTAAAGGTGGCAAATCCTATACCACCATCAGAATCTGAGGAGTCTGTTGAGGGGGTCCTGTCTGAACTAGGGCCCACCTCTGTTCCTCTTGCAAAAGCACCTAACTTTTGGGTGCACTACTCCCAACTGGAGGATTACTACTGGTAGTACCAGGAGGGGTGGTAGTAGTTGTTGGAGGAACATTTTCTTTATTGCCAATCCTGGGACAACTGGGATCAGATTTCCAGTGCCCAGGCTTTTACAGACATGGCAATAGGGTTTCTTTTCAGGAGAGGAAGGAGTTTGGGACCCACCCCCAGAAGAGGACTTTGGGGCCCTGTAGTGGACTTATCCTTAGATTTATCCCCACCTTTCTCTTGGGACTTGGTAGAATCTTTCTTGTGGTCACCACCCTGATTCTTAGGCCTTACTCTGGTTCTGACCCATTTGTCTGCCTTCTTTCCCAATTCTTGGGGAGAGGTCAGATCAGAGTCCACCAGGTACTGGTGTAAAAGCTGGTTTTGACAATTATTAAGGATCTGTTCTCTCATCATTAGATTATAAAATCCTTTGAAATCAGTAACCCTACTGCCAACCAGCCAACCCTCCAGAGCCTTGGATGCACAATCTACAAAGTCTGTCCAGTCCTGAGTCTGTGCCTTCTGGGTATCTCTGAACTTCAACCTGTACTGCTCAGTGGTTAAGCCAAACCCATCTATCAGTGCACTCTTCAGGACCTCATAATCATCAGCATCCTCCTCTCTAACAGTGAGGAGCTTGTCTCTTCCTTTATCTGAAAAGGAGAGCCACAAGATTGCTGCCCACTGCTTTTGGGGGACCTGCTGTACTCTACAGGCCCTCTCCATAGCAGTTATCCACTTGTGGATATCATCCCCACTCTGGTAGGGAGGAACAACCTTGCTCAGGTTCCTATGGTCAGGAATATATTCTCTGCCTCTAGGGACACTGTTGCTGCCACCAGGGGGTTCTAACCCCTCTTTCTAGAAGCTCTCTGGATCTCCAGGGCTTCCTATCCAGTGCCAACTGCTTGGTTCTGAGGGCCACTTTGGCTTCCTCATACTGGAGCAGTTTGCACCTTCTCTCAGAGGAGGTCTCTTAAGGAAAAGTATGAGCTCCTCTGCTGGACAAATTCTCTGCCAGAGTGATAAGAGTGGTCAGATTCCCTGGAAGGGGATCTGTGCCTCTCCTCCTCTCTGTCAGTTCTCTTAGGGAGAATTCCTCTGTCCTTTTCAGGCCCCTTGAAGCCTGGCCCTTCAATCACAGAGTCTTGGTCATTCTGATTTTCATCATCTGACCCAGATACTATGACTGACCCACCCACTGATTCAGACCCTTTAGCTCCTAGAGCCAATCTAAGGTCATCTGCTGTCAGCAGATCTATCAGGTGTAGTGTTGAGGGACTCTGTCCTAGCCTCAGGTGTCTGTCAACACACATGGCTCTCAAGTCAGAGAAAGCCATGTCCTTATACTGAGGCTGAGTGGATCCACTGGGTCCACCCTTTAAGGACATTCTAGTGTTGTGCAGTGTTGTACTACCTACACTAGTTTGTGGCCTACTGATCCTAGCTTGAGCTGTGGAAAGGGTGTGCTATCCCTTGGCACACAGCTCTAAGTTCAGTAGAACTTATTGATACTAAGCTTGACTTTATATGTACCTTGAGTACCTATAATGGTTTTCAGTTAGTAATTCAAATAGAGATTTTCTGGTAAAACAATGGCAAGCTGGAATCCCACACGCTGCCCACCAATGTGAGAAGTTGGCCTGGTATATGCTGTTCACTAATTAAAGTGGACACCTTGCACCAGGGCAAATCGACTCTTATGGTAGATAGGTTTAAGACAACCTTTAAAGAAAGCTATCCTAGTGGTAGCTGTGGAGAGCAGCCTTCAGGCTAAGTCTTGAAGGAATGTAAAGCAGCTTGTTTTACCATATAATCTCTTGAATCACCAAATGAAAAGACACCACACAGGTATATATATCAAATATATATGTATTTATTTCTAAATAACTCTCTACTAATCTCTTTATGAGATTAGAAGACAAACATATGCACAAATCAACGTTTCACAATAAGTTAAGCACAAAATATGGCTGGGGCCCTAGGGGCGTACCAGACCATATACTAAAAAAGGGACTTAGCAACAACGACTTGCAGGGAGACAAGGCCTAGGGCCTTCAGAAGTGCTGGGGCCTCACGAAACCACCCAAGGCAGGTAAGTAAAGGACCCACGGGGACGCGTGCAGTGTGGATACACAGGCGCGGATCGCCGTTAACTTCAATGGGGCAAGTCGCGGTTGGAAATTAAGAGTTCTAGGATACTTCGGGAGAACCTACAAGCAAGTCACTTACAGGGTAAGTAGTTCTAGGGCCCACACCCACAGGAGCACCGTAGTGCTGGAGTTACCTCACCCAGGGAAGCCGGGTGCATAGGTGTCCTTGGTGTCGGGTCGCGGCGTCGTTTTCAATGGCGAACAAAGAAGACTTGCTGCTTGCGGGAGCTGAAGAAGTGTCCGGTGGAATCCAAGCCTGGATTCTGAAGAAGGATGACCTGAAAGCAGAGGGGACAGTGTTCAAAGTCACTTGGCAGTGACTCGGGCAAGGAAGATGGATGCCCACCGTCGTCGGTTGATTCAGGTCGGTTGCGGGTGCCTTGACTCTTCAGCCACGAGGTCCAGGAGGCGTCGACGACGACCAGGAGCTGGATTCTGTGTGTCCCACGAAGTCTGCAGCTTACTGCGGTGTCGGCAACTCGATTGGAGCCAACAAGCCTTGGCAACAGCAAGTCTCGGGGAGATGAAGAAAAGTCGATGGCACAGACCAGCAAGGTCTGAGGGACTCACCCAGCGAGGGTAAGTCAGGGCAGGCCTGGAGCAACCAGGGGAGCCCTTTGGTTTCTTTAAGAAGTCTTCTGGGGACCCACGAGCCGGCTGGCAAGGGATCGCGAAGACACCTCGGGCGGAATCACTCAACAGGGGCCCACGGTCACTCGGGACGGTGTAGGCCTCTGATCTTCGGAGGGATTCCTGCTAGAGGTCGGGACCACACGTGGTCCAAAGCACAAGTTCGTGGAACGTTGTGAAGGGGTTGCACTCGACAATAGTGCACGGTACCCAGGGGTCGCGGTTCCTCGTCACCGTGGGGTCCACTTGCCTCAGCTTCGCTGGGGACTCACGATGGCCTTGGAGAAGTCAGGAAATCCACTTCTTGGGCTGCAGGGACTTCGGACTCCGGCGGGAGCGGCGTAGTTTGCGACCGTCGTTGTCGTTTTTGGTGCCTGCCAAGCAGGGAGTCACTCCTTGACTCCAAGGGAGATTCTTCTGTCTTCCAAAGGTAGTGGAACGTCGAAGGGCCAGGATTCTTCTGTAGAGCGTCGTCCAGGGGTTATCTAACTAGCAAGTTCAAGGGTTCCCCTTCTTATACTGAAAAGAGGGGATGGACTAGCTCTATGACCCCACCTATGGGAGGGTCAAGGGAGGGGTGGCTACACCCACTTCCCTTTGTCCAGTTTCGCGCCAGAGCAGGGGCAGGTAGCCCCTGAGCCGGTTTGAACTGGCATATGCACAGAGGAGCCTTCTGCTCCCCCAGTGCAGGACTTCAAAGCACTCTAAGAGTGCACCCACCCAGCCCCAATACACTAAACCCTGTCTGGGAGGTGGTTACACCTCCCTGTGACAGGATGCCTATTGTTGGGCTTCCTCCACTGCGAGTTTCGGTCATCAGCAGGAGGGCAGCCCAGTGTCTGTGACTGGTGGCATCCATTTTGTGATGCCAGGGCTCTTTAGGATTCTACCGCGTTTCCACAGCAGGTACATGTCTTATCCTCTAGAAGGGTGGAATGCTACCCCCGCCGCCAAGATTGGCGGGGGGTAGTATTCCAAGATGTTTGACACCAAACACGACATGTTTTGATGCAGCCATTCCAAAGTTAGCATTTACCGCGAGGATATAATGCACTTAATAGTATATGGTTTAACCGCATCCACAAACAGCACCAGAGAATAGACTCTGAGAGCTGCAGAGGGGCCCTGCTCAGGCAGAGGCACCCCCTCACATAGAAGCCAAGCACCCTGCCCTCAGGATTGATAGGGCCTGCCTTAGGGGTGACTGATAGGTTTATATGTGTGTGCAGGAGAGATATAGGAAACCTATATCTCAGTGAGGGGTGCTAGCACCACCTCACCCAGGCTGCAGTAGCAGGCCTGTGGTGTCAGATTTAGACTGCTTCCCAGGGGTGGCATAATACATGCTGCAGCCCCTGGTAGGCCTGTGAAGTACCTATGCCCTTGGCACCTAAGGTACCATATACTAGGGACTCATAAGGCACCACAGTATCCAATCACTAGTGCACCTAGAGTGCACTCCATGTCGTTTAGAGAGAGCAGATAGACTGGGGCCCTGAATAGCAGGGTCCCAGTCCAACTAAGTCATAAACCAGCAAAACACCAGGAAAAAAGTGGGGGCAACCATATAGTCAGATTCCACCTTCCTACACCTGCCCTGACCTACCCTTGCTGGGTAAGTCCCCCAGACCTTGCTGGTCTGCACCATTGACTTTTTATGCTTTCCACGAGACTTGCTGCTACCAAGGCTTGTTGGCTCCAATCGAGTCGCCGACACCTCAGTAAGCTGCAGACGTCGTGGGACACACCGAATCCAGCTCCTGGTCACCATCGATGCCGCCTGGACCACGTGGTCGAAGAGTCAAGACACCCGTGAACGACCCGAAGCTGTCGACGATGGTGGGCATTCATCTTCCTTGCCCAGAGTCACTGCCAAGTGACTGTGAACACTGTCCCCTCTGCTTTCAGGTCTTCCTCCTTCCGAATCCAGGCTTGGATTCCAACGGACACTTCTTCTGTCGTCGCAAGCAGCAAGTCTTCACTGGCTCCCATTGAAAACGACGCCGCGACCCGACACCAAAGGACACCTATGCACCTGGCTCCCCTGGGTGAGAGTAACTTCAGCACTACGGTGCTCCTGTGGGTGTGGGCCCTAGAACTACTTACCCTGTAAGTGGCTTGCTTGTAGCTACCCTAGAAGTGCCCTAAAACTCCTATTTTCCCCATGCGATTCTCGCACTGGCTCGCACAGGGCTCGCGTCTGTGTTAGACACATCGCGTCCAACTCCCTTGTAACTCTATCAGTATCCGCGTCCTTCGACTCGTACTGACCGATCGGTGTGTTCGCCTCGAACACGCCAGGGACCTGTAACATTGATAACTCAATCGCGTTCCTCTCGCATAGACTCGTGACAGGACTCGCACCCAGTGTCTGAACACCGCGTCCGTCCCCTGTGGGTCTCCTACAACTACCTGGGGTGGTTCTTTGGGGTCCCTCGATTCTATGTGCTCTAGATCACGGTCTAGCCAAGATAAGATTGTGATATTTACTTGTGCTAACTTATTTTGATAAAACATTGACTTGTACATATGTTCCTGACTTCTAATCTCATAAAGAGATTAGTAGAGAGTTGTTTAGTAATAAATACATATATATTTGATATATATATACCTGTGTGGTGTCTTTTTATTTGGTGATTCAAGAGATTGTGTGGTAAAACAAGCTGCTTTACATTCCTCCAAGACTTAGCCTGAAGGCTGCTCTCACAGCTACCACTAGGATAGCTTTCATAAAGGTTGTCTTAAACCTACCTACCATAAGAGTCGAATTGTACTGGTGCAAGGTGTCCACTTTAACTAGTGAACAGCATATACCAGGCCAACTTCTCACACTGCTGGTACCATTTTTTGCTTATTTGCACAGGCTTTTAAAATTGCACAAGCCACCTCAGACTACATCTCCCTGTATCCTTAGCGCCAGGAGGCGCCAGCGTGCATTCTTCATGCCGCGTGGCGGCGTTAAAAGAGGCTGCGGGGTCCCGCGGGGCGGGAGCCCCTGTTACTCGTGACTTTGCTGCTATTCCTGCTGGTACCATTTTTTGCTTAATTGCACAGGCTTTTAAAATTGCACAAGCCACCTCAGACTACATCTCCCTGTATCCTTAGCGCCAGGAGGCGCCAGCGTGCATTCTTCACGCCGCGTGGCGGCGTTAAAAGAGGCTGCGGGGTCCCGCGGGGCGGGAGCCCCTGGTACTCGTGACTTTGCTGCTATTCCTGCTGGTACAATTTTTTGCTTATTTGCACAGGCTTTTAAAATTGCACAAGCCACCTCAGACTACATCTCCCTGTATCCTTAGCGCCAGGAGGCGCCAGCGTGCATTCTTCACGCCGCGTGGCGGCGTTAAAAGAGGCTGCGGGGTCCCGCAGCACAAGACGCGCGCGGGCAAAGCCCGGGCCAAGGGCGGGCCCGTCTGAGACCATCAGAAGCAGGGCTGGGCCCTCCCTCTAAGACTCTAATTTTGGGTATTTGGGTGCTGTTGTTTTTATATTGTATTCTTTATTTATCAATGTATAGTTGCCTTGCGTGAGCCACTCTTGGAAAATGGGTACGCATAATAAACGAGGTGTTGTAGGGACCCTGGATGCTTTTCTTATGAGGGCCGAATGAGCCCTCATACATGAAATCCAGTTGACGGAACGTAGGTTGTCATTGGACCCTGCTACCGCTATGGGTAGACTTTCATTAACGCCCGTATTAGGTAGATCTGTTTCAGTAAGTAACAATAAAGAACAGTCCCCAAGTTTGACTGGCACTCCAATTCAAATCATAAATGAACAGGAAATGGTTATAATCCCGTCCATGACCCCTGGCCCTGTAGTTGCTCCTGTTGGAACTAAAGTCACTACGAGAGGACAAAGGGCGATTCAAAGACTAGAGCCCTTGTTGAACCGCAATTAGTTACTACGAAACGTAAAAATCTCCCCAAACAGAGTAAGCGGGCATCGACCTTGAATAAAAGAAAGGGGAAAGCTGTTAATGATTTGGTGGAGCCCTCTGCGGGATCTTTAATATCTCTAAATCAGAATGAGGCAACTATCTTCGCTAATAGTACCTCTGAAGGGAATTTTTGGGGAAGGCTCGAGCTGATGATGACGTCATTGTTGGAACCAATCCTGCTGATGGGTGTCCAAATTAGAAGTTAGATTGACTAAAGTGGAGGAATTGTTGAAGAATAAAAACTTAACCGTTCACACAAATGGTGTTATACTTAATGACGGTCCTTCAACTAGTAAGATTGTAAGTTCTGTCCATGAACCCCCACAAGTTCCTTCTACTTCTAAATTTGTATGTGGTAGTTCTAGCAATGGTAATGTCATTCCAAGTAAAGACCCAGGGCACCAGAGCAATTGCTTGCCTCGAGTAGACCCTTGTGTTTCGGCCCCTAAACCCCTGGAAAGAATTGAGATTGTGCACGAAACACCAGGGATGAATGGTGACAATAAAATGATAGGGATAGGTGATACTCGCAGGGATAAATGGGATGCTTCCCATTGCCCATCATCAAATTTAAATCTTTCCGCCGGAGGCCACTCCATATACGGTGGTCCTGGTGAATGTTCCTCCTTGTCCCCATATTGATTCAGAGCACTGGTCTGCGCTGAAAAATAAGTCCCTGCATTTTTTGACTAAAAGGACTGGCCTGAATAGGCCCTTTATGTGGAATTTAAAATGGTCCGTAGGGTTAGATGGGTGGGTCACACCCCTAAATCATTTTATGGAGACTGTATTGTTTTAACTTTTAGGTCACCACATCTAGTCCATACAATTTTGGAAAGGGGTAACAACGGTTATGTGGATCCCAATGATATCAGTATTTTACCCTTGGGTTATTTTTATCGGCCGTGTAATCCCCTATACCGACTTGAGCCTAAGTCTGTAGGTAATAACTATGGAGGTTCAAGGCAGTTTGGTTACTCTATTCCAACACATAACCGATTTGAAGTTTTGAGCTCCTTGGAGGACCTCGACTGACTGAAGTCTGGGAAATCATTCACTCTACCCAGTCCTAGTAAGGGGATTGATTTTGGATCCCCAACGAGGTGTTTTGTATCTGATATGTCTAAGGGGGATGGTAACAGTATAGATAAGTCTAGAGGTCTTCTTGATTCACCCGCGGTGAATCTGGTAGGTGCGAGGTTTCTTTAATTACCCCTATTTCAAGTATAGTTCCTGGCCAGGACTTAACATTGAGTAATGTAGCGAGGGAAAAATGTCCTATGTCCCGCATTACAGACTCCTTGACGGTTCCTGTATGTAATCATGATGTCACTTTGACATCTGGACAGCTATGTAAAGAAATTGGTGGTATGCCCATTTACCCTAAACATCGTATCTATGACGGAAAATCTTTGCGTTGTAACATTGTGTCATGGAAACATTGCAGGGATTAGTTCTAAGTTGGGTAATCAATGTTGGTGGGATTTTATCTCAAAATTCGAGATTCTGTTACTCCAGGAGACATGGGTCAAGGATGCGATACACTTGAATGGCTATAGGACTTATCATACTCCAGCAGTTGGTGCTCACAGTGGAAGGGCAAAGGGTGGCCTATGTACTTATATATCAAGCACCATTAATTTAAAGAGCATTAAGATGCTTGTTAGTGATGATTATTATCATTTGATCAAAATGGATTGTGACGCCACCCATTCAATAGCTCTGGTTAATCTCTATAATAATATCCCGTCTGGCCAGATTGGTATTGTTTTAAACAATATTTCGCAATCTTTAAATTTGTTAAGTAGGGGCAAGACAAACGATATTATGTTGATATTTGCGGGGGATTTTAATTGTACGTTATGCAAGAACTGCGGGGTTAATTTGTGTGGAGTTACGGGAGATGATGATGCTTGTATATCACACTTTGGTCATAATGCCCTGGGGAGCGATATAACGAGCTTATTTTTACTCACGATCTGGGTTTTGTTAATGAGTTATGCCCGCTCCCGGTCTCCTTGATTCGTACTTTTTAGTGGGAGGGGATTTAGCTCTGTAATTGATTATGTTCTCATATCAAGCACCCACGCTGATAGTATTCTCTCTTTTATGTTTCGGATAATCCACTGAGCGATCATTTTCCTCTCTGCCTGACCATCTTATTACCTTTAAGTAAAACAATAAGCCCCGTAAATATTAACGATCAGTTGCTAGCAAATCTAGCATTAGGTAGTATTAATGGCTATTCCATTCGTTGGGCTTTGGTAGACCAGGCAAAATTGGTAAGCACTGTGGTAAAGCGATGTAAACTCGACATAGACTCTTGTTTGAGTGAACTAGCCACCCCCGAACAGATTGTAGCCTCGTTTTCAGCTATATCTAGGGTAATAAGTAATTTACTCATTAGGCATAAAAAGAATAGTGGAGTACAACGGGGATGGTTCGATGCCAATTGCACTCGAGCACTCTCCCAACTAAAGAAGGAGCTCCAGAAGACCCCTAGAATTGTGATTGATATTAGGACGGCTAGAGGTGTGTACAAACGAGCAGTAAGGGACAGAAAGAGTATATTGAAGAAGGAGGCGTGGGACGCCCTTTATTTGGCTTCAACTACAAAGATAGTGCGGCATTCTGGAAGGCTATTAGGCCCCTTTTTTGGTTAGTGCGGGTGGCCCGTCAGTAGAGATAGCGATTCCAGAGGAACAATGGATAAACCATTTTTCCCAGGTTTACAAAGGTAGCGGGTATCCCCTCGCGACGGATAAGTGTGTTTGCGGGTCCCGGGGGAAACCCGCTCCACGCAGCATAGGGAACTTAGATTTTCCATTGAGGAGGTGGAGCGGGCAAGTAAAGGTGGTAAGGCCACAGGCCCAGACGGGGTCCCGATAGATATATTTAAATCGAATGTTCTTCTGTGGGGCCCCTTTGGCCCAGGTGCTTAACGCCAGCTGTTGCACTAATTTTTTATCTACTTGGGTAGTCTCCATTATCGTGCCAATTTTTAAAAAGGGGATAGGCACGATCCAGGGTGCTATCGTCCAATTTCTTTGCTGGACGCTATAACAAAAGTGGCAGGCAGGGTTTTACTTGAGCGCCTCCAGGTCTGGGCCGAGGAGAATTCTATTTTTTCTGACTTACAATATGGTTTCCGGCCCGGCCTGGGGACCATAGAGCAGGGGCTGAATCTTTTACTTTTGGTAGGGAAATATACTAGAGCTAGGAAGGGGAACTTGTTTTTAGCCTTCGTGGACCTCACAGCCGCTTTTGACTGCGTGGTCCACGTTAAATTGTGGTCAGTTTTAGAAAAAATGAGTGTAGAACCAAACATTATACATTTTCTTAAACGTTTTTATTGCGACGCCAAGGCCACGGTGCGATATGGTATGAAGGGCGAGCGCTCAGAAGCCTTCCCGATTAGGAGCGGAGTCAGACAGGGGTGTGTTCTGGCTCCGTTCCTTTTAATCTGTATATAAATGGGTTAGGCGAGGCTCTTCTAAAGGATAATCAGGATTTCCCTACAGTAGCCGGTCGCCCAATTCCAGCACTGTTATACGCGGACGACGCGGTTCTGATGTCCCGTACTCAAATTGGCCTTCAGCATGTGCTGAATGGCTTTTCCCATTTTATGAATAATTTAGGCTTAAGAGTCAATATTTCTAAGACGTTTATAATGTATTGTGGCAGAAAGAGGCAAGAGAGGTGCAGAAAGAGGCAAGAGAGGTGCGCTAACAGGCAAGTGAGGTGCGCTAACAGGCAAGTGAGGTGCAGAGAGAGGCAAGAGAGGTGCAGAAAGTGGCAAGAGAGGTGCAGAAAGAAGCAAGAGAGGTGCAGAGAGAAGAGTGAGGTGCAGAGAGTAAGAAAGGCGCAGAAAGAGGAAGAAAGGTGCAGAAAGAAGCAAGAGACGTGCAGAAAGTAGCAAGAGACGTGCAGAAAGTAGCAAGAGAGGTGCAGAAAGAAGCAAGAGAGGTGCAGAAAGAAGAGTGAAATGGAGAAAGGCAAGTGAGGGTGCAGAAAGAAGCAAGAGAGGCGCAGAAACAAGAAAGAGTGGTGAAAAAAGACAAGAGAAGTGCAGAAAGAGGAGGTGCAGAAAGAAGCAGCAAGAGAACTGCAGAAAGAGGAAGAAAGGTGCAGAGAGAGGAATAGAGGTGCAGAAAGAAGCAAGAGAGGTGCAGAAAGGCATGAGAGGTGCAAAAAGAGGAAGAAATGCACAGAAAGAGGCAATTGAGGTGCATAAAGAGGCACGAGAG
Source organism: Calotriton arnoldi (assembly GCA_963921515.1). Lineage (NCBI taxonomy): Eukaryota > Metazoa > Chordata > Amphibia > Caudata > Salamandridae > Calotriton > Calotriton arnoldi. Next base: position 13,344 of record CAWUFW010020986.1, read on the forward strand.
GTGCAGAAAGGCAAGAGAGGTGCAGAATGAGTAAGAAGAGTCAAAAGAGATGCAGAAAGAGGAAGAAAGGTGCAGAAAGGAAGAAAGGTGCTGAAAGAAGCAAGAGGGGTGCAGAAAGAAGCAAGAGAAGTGCAGAAAGAAGCAAGAGAGGTGCAGAAAGAGGCAAGAGAGGTGCAGAAAGAGGCAAGAGAGGTGCAGAAAGAGGCAAGAGAAGTGCAGAAAGAGGCAAGAGAGGTGCTAAAAGAGGCAAGAGGTGCAGAATGAACTGAGTGATGTGCAGAAAGAGGCAAGAGAGGTGCAGAAAAGGAAGAAAGGCACAGAAAGAGGCAAGAGAAGTACAGAAAGAAGCAAGAGAGGTGCAGAAAGAAGCAAGAGAGGTGATGAAAGGCAAGAGAGGTGCGCAAAGAGGCAAGTGAGGAGCAGAGAGAGGCAAGAGAGGTGCAGAAAAAGGCAAGTGAGGTGCATAAAGAGGCACGAGAGGTGCAGAAAGGCAAGAGAGGTGCAGAATGAGTAAGAAGAGGCAAGAGAGATGCAGAAAGAGGAAGAAAGGTGCAGAAAGGAAGAAAGGTGCAGAAAGAAGCAAGAGAAGTGCAGAAAGAAGCAAGAGAGGTGCAGAAAGAAGCAAGAGAGGTGCAGAAAGAGGCAAGAGAGGTGCAGAAAGAGGAAAGTGGGGTGCAGAGAGGCAAGAGAGGTGCAGAAAGAGGCAAGAGAGGTGCAGAAAGAGGTAAGAGGTGCAGAAAGAGGTAAGAGGTGCAGAAAGAGGAAGAAAGGCACAGAAAGAGGCTAGAGAAGTGCAGACAGGCAAGTGAGGTGCAGAAAGAGGAAGAAAGGTGCAGAAAGAAGCAAGAGAAGTACAGAAAGAAGCGAGAGGTGCAGAGAGAGGCAAGAGAGGTGCAGAAAGTGGCAAGAGGTGCAGAAAGAAGCAAGAGAGGTGCAGAGAGAAGAGAGTGAGGTGCAGAAAGAGTAAGAAAGGCGCAGAAAGAGGAAGAAAGGTGCAGAAAGAAGCAAGAGACGTGCAGAAAGTAGCAAGAGAGGTGCAGAAAGAAGCAAGAGAGGTGCAGAAAGAAGAGTGAAGTGGAGAAAGAGGCAAGTGAGGTGCAGAAAGAAGCAAGAGAGGTGCAGAAAGAAGAAAGAGTGGTGCAAAAAAGACGCAAGAGAAGTGCAGAAAGAGGCAACAGAGGTGCAGAAAGAGGCAAGAGAAGTGCAGAAAGAAGCAGCAAGAGAACTGCAGAAAGAGGAAGAAAGGTGCAGAGAGAGGAATAGAGGTGCAGAAAGGCATGAGAGGTGCAAAAAGAGGAAGAAATGCACAGAAAGAGGCAAGTGAGGTGCATAAAGAGGCACGAGAGGTGCAGAAAGGCAAGAGGTGCAGAATGAGTAAGAAGAGTCGAGAGATGCAGAAAGAGGAAGAAAGGTGCAGAAAGAAGCAAGAGGGGTGCAGAAAGAAGCAAGAGAAGTGCAGAAAGAAGCAAGAGAGGTGCAGAAAGAGGGAAGAGAAGTGCAGAAAAAGGCAAGAGAGGTGGAAAAAGAGGCGAGAGGTGCAGAAAGAGGCAAGAGAAGTGCAGAAAGAGGCAAGAGAGGTGCAGAAAAAGGAAGAAAGGCACAAAGAGGCAAGAGAGGTGCAGAAAGAAGCAAGAGAGGTGCAGAAAGGCAAGAGAGGTGCAGAAAGAGGCAAGAGGTGCGCAAAGAGGCAAGTGAGGTGCAGAGAGAGGCAAGAGAGGTGCAGAAAGAGGCAAGTGAGGTGCATAAAGAGGCACGAGAGGTGCAGAAAGGCAAGAGAGGTGCAGAAAGAGGAAGAAAGGTGCAGAAAGGAAGAAAGGTGCAGAAAGAAGCAACAGAAGTGCAGAAAGAAGCAAGAGAGGTGCAGAGAGAGGCAAGTGAGGTGCAGAGAGAGGCAAGAGAGGTGCAGAAAGTGGCAAGAGAGGTGCAGAAAGAAGCAAGAGAGGTGCAGAAAAGAGAGTGAAGTGCAGAAAGAGGCAAGTGAAGTGCAGAAAGAAGCAAGAGGTGCAGAAACAAGAAAGAGTTGTGCAAAAAGACGTAAGAGAAGTGCAGAGAGGCAAGAGAACTGCAGAAAGAGGAAGAAAGGTGCAGAGAGAAGCAAGAGAAGTGCAGAAAGAAGCAAGAGAGGAGCAGAAAGAAGCTAGAGGGGTGCAGAAAGAAGCAAGAGAGGTGCCGAAAAAGGAAGGGGCAGAAAGAAGAAAAAAACAATGCAGAAAGAAGCAAGAGAGGTGCAGAAAGAAGGCATGAGAGGTGCAGAAAGAGGAAGAAATGCACAGAAAGAGGCAAGTGAGGTGCAGAAAGAGTAAGAAGAGGCAAGAGAGATGCAGAAAGAGGAAGAAAGGTGCAGAAAGAAGCAAGAGAAGTGCAGAAAGAAGCAAGAGAAGTGCAGAAAGAATCAAGAGAGGTGCAGAAAGAGGCAAGAGAGGTGCAGAAGGAGGCAAGAAAGGTGCAGAAAGAAGAAGAAAGTGCCAGCAAGAGAGAAGTAGAAACAGGCAAGAGAGGTGCAGAAAGAGGCAAGAGAGGTGCAGAAAGAGGCAAGAGAGGTGCAGAAAGAAGCAAGAGAGGTGCAGAAAGAAGCAAGATAGGTGCAGAAAGAGTCAAAAGAGGTGCAGAAAGAGGGAAGAGAAGTGCAGAAAGAAGCAAGTGAAGTGCAGAAAGAAGCAAGAGAACTGCAGAAAGAGGAAAAAAGGTGCAGAAAGAAGGAAGAGAAGTGCAAAACGAAGCAAGAGGGGTGCAGAAAGAAGCAAGAGGTACATAAAAAAATAGTGAGGTGCAGAAAGAGGCAAGAGGGGTGCAGGAAGAGGTAAGAGGTGCGGAAAGAGGCAAGCGAGGTGCAGAAAGAGGACGAAAGGCACAGAAAGAGGCAAAAGAAGTGCAGACAGACGCGAAAGACGTGCAGAAAGAGGCAAGAGAGGTGCAGAAAGAGGCAAGAGAGGTGCAGAAAGAGGCAAGAGAGGTGCAGAAAGAGGAAAGTGGGGTGCAGAAAGAGGCAAGAGAGGTGCAGAAAGAGGCAAGAGAGGTGCAGAAAGAGGTAAGAGGTGCAGAAAGAGGAAGAAAGGCACAGAAAGAGGCTAGAGAAGTGCAGACAGGCAAGTGAGGTGCAGAAAGAGTAAGAAGAGGCATGAGAGATGCAGAAAGAGGAAGAAAGGTGCAGAAAGAAGCAAGAGAAGTACAGAAAGTAGCAAGAGAGGTGCAGAAAGAAGCAAGAGAGGTGCAGAAAGAAGAGAGTGAAGTGCAGAAAGAGGCAAGTGAGGTACAGAAAGAAGCAAGAGAGGTGCAGAAAGAAGAAAGAGTGATGCAAAAAAGACGCAAGAGAAGTGCAGAAAGAGGCAAAGAGGCAGAAAGAAGAGAAGTGCAGAAAGAAGCAGCAAGAGAACTGCAGAAAGAGGAAGAAAGGTGCAGAGAGAGGAATAGAGGTGCAGAAAGAAGCAAGAGAGGTGCAGAAAGGCATGAGAGGTGCACAAAGAGGAAGAAATGCACAGAAAGAGGCAAGTGAGGTGCAGAAAGAGGCACGAGAGGTGCAGAAAGAGGCAAGAGAGGTGCAGAACAAGTAAGAAGAGGCAAGAGAGATGCAGAAAGAGGCAAGAGAGGTGCAGAAAGAAGCAAGAGAGGTGCAGAAAGAAGCAAGAGAGGTGCAGGAAGAGGCAAGGGAAGTGCAGAAACAGGCAAGAGAAGTGCAGAAAGAGGCAAGAGAGGTGCTAAAAGAGGCAAGAGGTGCAGAATGAACAGAGTGAGGTGCAGAAAGAGGCAAGAGAGGTGCAGAAAGAGGCAAGAGAGGTGCTAAAAGAGGCAAGAGGTGCAAAATGAACAGAGTGAGGTGCAGAAAGAAGCAAGAGAGGTGCAGAAAGAAGCAAGAGAGGTGCAGAAAGAGGCAAGAGAGGTGCAGAAAGAGGCAAGTGAGGTGCAGAAAGAGGCAAGAGAGGTGCAGAAAGAGGCAAGAGAGGTGCAGAAAGAGGCAAGAGAGGTGCAGAAAGAGGCAAGAGAGGTGCAGAAAGAGTAAGAAGAGGCAAGAGAGATGCAGAAAGAGGAAGAAAGGTGCAGAAAGGAAGAAAGGTGCAGAAAGAAGCAAGAGAGGTGCAGAAAGAGGCAAGAGAAGTGCAGAAAGAGGCAAGAGAGGTGCAGAAAGAGGCAAGAGAGGTGCAGAAAGAGGCAAGAGAAGTGCAGAAAGATGCAAGAGAGGTGCAGAAAGAAGCGAGAGGTGCAGAAAGGCAAGAGAGGTGCAGAAAGAGGCAAGAGGTGCAGAAAGTGGCAAGAGAGGTGCAGAAAGAGTAAGAAAGGCGCAGAAAGAGGAAAAAAGGTGCAGAAAGAAGCAAGAGAAGTACAGAAAGAAGCGAGAGGTGCAGAAAGGCAAGAGAGGTGCAGAAAGAGGCAAGAGAGGTGCGCAAAGAGGCAAGTGAGGTGCAGAGAGAGGCAAGAGAGGTGCAGAAAGTGGCAAGAGAGGTGCAGAAAGAAGCAAGAGAGGTGCAGAGAGAAAGAGTGAGGTGCAGAAAGAGGAAGAAAGGCGCAGAAAGAGGCAAGAAGGGCGCAGAAAGAAGCAAGAGAGGTGCAGAAAGAAGCAAGAGAGGTGGAGAAAGAGGCAAGAGAGGTGCAGAAAGAAGAGAGTGAAGTGCAGAAAGAGGCAAGTGAGGTACAGAAAGAAGGAAGAGAGGTGCAGAAAGAAGAAAGAGTGATGCAAGAGAAGTGCAGAAAGAGGCAAGACAAGTGCAGAAAGTAGCAGCAAGAGAACTGCAGAAAGAGGAAGAAAGGTGCAGAGAGAGGAATAGAGGTGCAAAAAGAAGCAAGAGAAGTGCAGAAAGATGCAGGAGAGGTGCAGAAAGAGGAAGAAATGCACAGAAAGAGGCAAGTGAGGTGCAGAAAGAGGCAAGAGAGGTGCAGAAAGAGTAAGAAGAGGCAAGAGAGATGCAGAAAGAGGAAGAAAGGTGCAGAAAGGAAGAAAGGTGCAGAAAGAAGCAAGAGAAGTGCAGAAAGAAGCAAGAGAGGTGCAGAAAGAAGCAAGAGAGGTGCAGAAAGAGGCAAGAGAGGTGCAGAAAGAGGCAAGAGAGGTGCAGAAAGAGGCAAGAGAGGTGCAGAAAGAGGCAAGAGAGGTGCAGAAAGAAGTAAGAGGTGCAGAAAGAGGAAGAAAGGTGCAGAAAGAGGCAAGAGAGGTGCAGAAAGAGGCAAGAGAGGTGCAGAAAGAGTAAGAAGAGGCAAGAGATGCAGAAAGAGGAAGAAAGGTGCAGAAAGAAGCAAGAGAAGTACAGAAAGAAGCAAGAGAGGTGCAGAAAGAGGCAAGAGAGGTGCAGAAAGAGGCAAGAGAGGTGCAGAAAGAGGCAAGAGAGGTGCAGAAAGAGGCAAGAGAGGTGCAGAAAGAAGCAAGAGAGGTACAGAAAGAGGAAGAAAGGTGCAGAAAGAGGCACGAGAGGTGCAGAAAGAGGCAAGAGAGGTGCAGAACAAGTAAGAAGAGGCAAGAGAGATGCAGAAAGAGGAAGAAAGGTGCAGAAAGGAAGAAAGGTGCAGAAAGAAGCAAGAGAAGTGCAGAAAGAAGCAAGAGAGGTGCAGAAAGAAGCAAGAGAAGTGCAGAAAGAAGCAAGAGAAGTGCAGAAAGAAGCAAGAGAACTGCAGAAAGAGGAAGAAAGGTGCAGAAAAATAAAGAAAAGCAAGAGAAGTGCATAAAGAAGCAAGAGGGGTGCAGAAAGAAGCAAGACAGGTGCAGAAAGAATAGAGTGAGGTGCAGAAAGAGGCAAGAGGGGTGAAGGAAGACGTGAGAGAGGTGCAGAAAGAGGAAAGAGGGGTGCAGAAAGAGGCAAGAGAGGTGCAGAAAGAAGAAGAAAGGCACAGAAAGAGGCAAGAAGTGCAGAAAGAGGCAAGAGGGGTGCAGAAAGAGGAAGAAAAGGCGCAGAAAGAGGCAAGTGAGGTGCAGAAAGAGGCAAGAGAGATGCTGAAAGATGCAAGAGAGGTCTATAAAGAGTAAGAAAGGTACAGAAAGAGGTAAGAAAGGTGCAGAAAGAGGAAGAAAAGGCACAGAAAGAGGCAAGTAGGGGTGCAGAAAGAGGCAAGAGAGGTGCAGAAAGGCAAGAGAGGTGCAGAAAGAGGCAAGAAGTGCAGAAAGAGGAAGAAAAGGCGCAGAAAGAGGCAAGAGAGGTACAGAAAGAGGCAAGAGAAGTGCAGAAAGAGGCAAGAGAGATGCTGAAAGATGCAAGAGAGGTGCATAAAGAGGTAAGAGAGGTACAGAAAGAGGTAAGAAAGGTGCAGAAAGAGGAAGAAAGTGCCATCAAGAGGCCATAGAGGTGCAGAAAGAGGCCATAGAGGTGCAGAAAGAGGCAAGAGATGTGCAGAAAGAGGCAAAAGATGTGTGGAAAGAGGAAGAAAGGTGCAGAAAAAGGCAAGAGGTGCAGAAAGAGGAAGAAAGGCGCACAAAGAAGCAAGAGGAGTGCAGAGAGAGGCAAGAGAGGTGCAGAAAGAGGCAAGAGAGGTGCAGAAAGAGGCAAGAGATGTGCAGAAAGAGGCAAAAGATGTGCAGAAAGAGGCAAGGGAGGTGCAGAAAGAAGCAAGAGAAGTGCAGAAAGAGGCAAAAGATATGCAGAAAGAGGCAAGAGAGGTGCAGAAAGAGGCAAAAGATATGCAGAAAGAGGCAAGAGAGGTGCAGAAAGAAGCAAGAGAGGTACAGAAAGAGGAAGAAATGCACAGAAAGAGGCAAGTGAGGTGCAGAAAGAGGCAAGAGAGGTGCAGAAAGAGTAAGAAGAGGCAAGAGAGATGCAGAAAGAGGAAGAAAGGTGCAGAAAGGAAGAAAGGTGCAGAAAGAAGCAAGAGAAGTGCTGAAAGAAGCAAGAGAGGTGCAGAAAGAAGCAAGAGAAGTGCAGAAAGAAGCAAGAGAAGTGCAGAAAGAAGCAAGAGAACTGCAGAAAGAGGAAGAAAAGTGCAGAAAGAAGCAAGAGAAGTGCATAAAGAAGCAAGAGGAGTGCAGAAAGAAGCAAGACAGGTGCAGAAAGAATAGAGTGAGGTGCAGAAAGAGGCAAGAGGGGTGAAGGAAGACGTGAGAGAGGTGCAGAAAGAGGAAGGGGTGTAGAAAGAGTAAGACGAGGCAAGAGAGATGCAGAAAGAGGCAAGAGAGGTGCAGAAAGAGGCAAGAGAGGTGCAGAAAGAAGAAGAAAGGCACAGAAAGAGGCAAGAAGTGCAGAAAGAGGCAAGAGGGGTGCAGAAAGAGGAAGAAAAGGCGCAGAAAGAGGCAAGTGAGGTGCAGAAAGAGGCAAGAGAGATGCTGAAAGATGCAAGAGAGGTCTATAAAGAGTAAGAAAGGTACAGAAAGAGGTAAGAAAGGTGCAGAAAGAGGAAGAAAAAGCACAGAAAGAGGCAAGTGGGGTGCAGAAAGAGGCAAGAGAGGTGCAGAAAGGCAAGAGAGGTGCAGAAAGAGGCAAGAAGTGCAGAAAGAGGAAGAAAAGGCGCAGAAAGAGGCAAGTGAGGTACAGAAAGAGGCAAGAGAAGTGCAGAAAGAGGCAAGAGAGATGCTGAAAGATGCAAGAGAGGTGCATAAAGAGTAAGAAAGGTACAGAAAGAGGTAAGAAAGGTGCAGAAAGAGGAAGAAAGTGCCATCAAGAGGCCATAGAGGTGCAGAAAGAGGCCATAGAGGTGCAGAAAGAGGCAAGAGATGTGCAGAAAGAGGCAAAAGATGTGTGGAAAGAGGAAGAAAGGTGCAGAAAAAGGCAAGAGGTGCAGAAAGAGGAAGAAAGGCGCACAAAGAAGCAAGAGGAGTGCAGAGAGAGGCAAGAGAGGTGCAGAAAGAGGCAAGAGAGGTGCAGAAAGAGGCAAGAGATGTGCAGAAAGAGGCAAAAGATGTGCAGAAAGAGGCAAGGGAGGTGCAGAAAGAAGCAAGAGAGGTACAGAAAGAGGAAGAAAGGCACAGAAAGAGGCAAGAAAAGTGCAGAACGAGGCAAGAGAGGTGCAGAAGAAAGAAGCTTGAGAGGTGCAGAAAGAAGCAAGAGAGGTGCAGAAAAAAAGGGAGGTGCAGAAAGAGGAAAGAGAAGTGCAGAAAGAGGAAAGAAGTGCAGAAAGAGGCAAGAGAGGTACAGAAAGAGGCAAGAGATGTGCAGAAAGAGGCAAGAGGTACAGAAAGAGGAAGAAAGGTGCAGAAAAAGGCAAGAGAGGTACAGAAAGAGGAAGAAATGCGCACAAAGAAGCAAGAAGAGTACAGAGAGAGGTAATAGAGGTGCAGAAAGAGGCAACAGAGGTGCAGAAAGAGGCAAGAGATGTGCAGAAAGAGGCAAAAGACGTGCAGAAAGGCGAGAGGTGCAGAAAGAAGCAAGAGAACTGCAGAAAGAGGAAGAAAGGTTCAGAAAGAGGAAGAAAAGCGCAGAAAGAAGCAAGAGAAGTGCATAAAGAAGAAAGGAGTGCAGAAAGAAGCAAGAGAGGTGCAGAAAGAGGCAAGAGGGGTGCAGGAAGAGGTAAGAGGTGCAGAAAGAGGCAAGAGGTGCAGAAAGAGGCAAGAGGTGCAGAAAGAGGCAAGAGAGGTGCAGAAAGAGGCAAGAGAAGTGCAGAAAGAGGCAAGAGGGGTGCAGAAAGAGGAAGAAAAGGCGCAGAAAGAGGCAAGTGAGGTGCAGAAAGAGGCAAGAGAGGTGCAGAAAGAGGAAGAAGGGCACAGAAAGAGGCAAGAGAAGTGCAGACAGGCAAGAGAAATGCAGACAGAGGCAAGTGAGGTGCAGAAAGAGGCAAGAGAAGTGCAGAAAGAGGCAAGAGAGGTGCTGAAAGATGCAAGAGAGGTGCATAAAGAGTAAGAAAGGTGCAGAAAGAGGTAAGAAAGGTGCAGAAAGAGGTAAGAAAGGTGCAGAAAGAGAAAGAAAGTGCCATCAAGAGGCAAGAGAGGTGAAGAAAGAGGCAAGAGAGGTGCAGAAAGAGGCCAGAGAGGTGCAGAAAGAGATAAGAGATGCAGAAAGAGGCAAGAGATGTGTGGAAAGAGGAAGAAAGGTACAGAAAAAGGCAAGAGAGGTGCAGAAAGAGGAAGAAAGGTGCACAAAGAAGCAAGAGAAGTGCAGAGAGAGGCAATAGAGGTGCAGAAAGAGGCAAGAGAGGTGCAGAAAGAGGCAAGAGATGTGCAGAAAGATGCAAAAGACATGCAGAAAGAGGCAAGAGAGGTGCAGAACATGCTACTCTGGAACCCAAACAGGATTAGTGGGAATTAGAATAGGGAAATATGCAATTAATTTGAGTGGTGGACATGCTAGTCTGTTATTTGGATTGAAAAGGAATAGTGGAGGGATAGAAGAGGGAAGTGTTAAGAATCTTTATATTTTTTTAGTTTTTAGAGTTCATATCAGTAGGAGGGGGTTTGTGATGACTAAAGGGGAGGTGGAGGGGAAAAAGTCAGAGGGAAGGGTTTAGAAAGACTTGTTTGGGAGTACTGAATAGTAAAAAAGGTATGAGATGATGCAAGGAGGGGTAGAAAGGGTTTTTTGGGGGATCAAAGTAGTGTTATGGGGTTTGGGATGAATGAGAGAGTGGAGGTAGTGGATATATGATAGAGGCAAAGGTTGAGAAATAGGGTAGTGCATTGGAAAGAGTAGCAGAATGAGGTTTGAGATGAGTCGGAGAGTGGAGATAGAGGATATATTAAGAGTGGTATAGCATGAGAAGTAGGGTAGTGCATTGGATATGTTGAATTAGAAGAAAAGTAATAAATTTATAGATGCATGCATGCATGGAAGGTGTATATATATATATATATTATATATATATATATATATTATTTTCCCATTGCCTCTTCTGGAACCGGGGGACCCGTGGGAGGTGGTGCACATGCCGGCAGAGCATGCCGGCTAGAAATCCAATTTAGAGTTAGGTAGGCGCACTCTCAGGATACAGCATAAGTAGTCAACAGTGTTGCAGGAAACTGTTTAATTCACACAATGCGTTTCGACTGCCCAGCAGCCTTGGTCACATCTGCATACATCACCACTAGGGTGTCCTTAAAAAAGCATGATAGAAACAAAGAAAGGACACAGAAGAATCTAATGTGTCGGCCATATTGGAACGTTTTTACTATAAGTCAGTGAGAGAAGTACATGCCACGGAAAGTGCATATCTTAAATAATAAGGAAAAGGGAGGAAAAATAACAATAAACGACAATCCGGCCAGTGAGCCCAGAAGTCACACAAATTGCTGAATGCAAGTTAGCACCCAAGTGGTGACAGCTAACTGTCATGGGCAAAGTGCTTCACTAAATTACATTGCTAATGCTAACCTAGACCAGAGAACAGAATTTATGGCAGGCCAGTAGGCGTAACGGCATAGTGCCAAACTCTAGCCGTGTTCTGTATTGATTCCCACAAACTATGGGTCAGTCTAGTTTGGAAGGTAAAGTGCCGGATGTCGAAGAACAATACTCTGAGTGAGTACACCATGGGTACTGGACAAGTGTCCTAACTCATATTGACTGTAACAAGGCATCACGTTCCACTAAAATTAAGACTAAAATTAATCATGCATGAATCTTATGTGATGGAATCCCAGAAGTGAAGACGAAGAAAAGGGTAGGGAAGCCCATGCTGGTGAGTTTCTAGTGATGGTTCCCTTCCTTTCCTCCTACAAAGAAGAAAACAAAGACAAAGAAAAACAGTTAGCATCAAAGTGCAAAGATAAAAACACTTAATGTATGTCTATACATACAAACTATACAGTTCTCATTCTCGTTGCAGATGAAGGAAAATTAAGAATAGAGGTAAAGAGATCATTCCTCTTTGAGGGGAACTACAAGTTCCTCATCCTGGTTCAGCCCTCCCGGGATTTTCGTCTGGAAGTCAACCCTGTCCCCACCCCTGTGATCATTGGTTATCTGCTCAATGGCACAGTATGTAAGTTGGGATGAGTCTGAAAAATGTTTATCTTGGAAGTGCCGGGCTACCGGATACTTGGGATCCTTGATGTTGATGGCCCTCATGTGTTCTAAGATCCTCTTTTTGGCCATCAGAGTTGTGCTGCCAATGTACCATAATTTACAAGGGCACTCAATAATATAGATGACAAAATTGCTACTACATGTGAGAAATTGTGAGATACCCCTTTTGGTAGGACCCCGTCTCATTTCTATGCACATCAGACTGTTCTTGCACGCCTTACAGTATCAACAGGTAAAGAAACCTTGAAGGTTGTGCATGTTGCCACCAGTGATCGTAGTGATGTCGCTGTGGACTAATATGTCCCTGAGGCTGCGTCCTTACCTACAGGTAATGCGTGGTCTATCCTTTATGCTGTTACGTATCGTGGTGTCACTCTTGAGGATGTCCCAGTTCTTCACAAGGATCCGCTTGACATTGCTGGCGTCGCCATCATATGTCAGGATGATCCTTGTGCCGTCCTCCGTGCATTCAGTCTCGATGTTGATCGTGTCAGCGAGCGTCTCCTGTCTACTAATGCCATCAGCTCCATCACTGGCCCTCTTGAGGACCCAGTTTGTGTAACCTCTTTCCCTGAATCTCTTCAACATGATCTCACTTTCATGTTGATAAGCTGTCTCTGTGTTGCAATTCCGTTTGGCTCTTAGTAACTCCCCATAGGGGATGCTCCACTTGAGAATCTCAGGATGGCTACTGAGTGCATGCAGTAAGCTGTTGCCTGCAGTGCTTTTGAGGAAGAGCTCAGTGTGCATTGTTTTCTGCCTGATGTCAATCTTGATGTCCAGGTACTCTACTGTGGTCCTGCTGATCTTACCAGTGAATTGTATGTAGCGATTGTCATCATTAAGTTTCTTAATTAAGTCAGTGGCCAGATTCTCAATGCCTCTCCAGATGATAAAGAGGTCATCTATGTATCTGAGCCACACCACATGTCCAAAGTCCTGTACAAGCGCCGGGCTCGGGTACAGTTCTTCCTCCCAAAGGCCCATGAACAGGTTGGCGAAACTAGGAGCGAAGCACGAGCCCATGGCAGTTCCTGTGGTCTGCATATAGATAACACCATTAAATAGGAAGATGTTGTTCCTGAGACAATGTGCTATCATTTCCAAGATCATAAGGGTATGTTCCCTGTACTTGATTTGTCTCCTGCATAGGAAATAGCGACATGCTTCAAGTCCTTGTTCATGGTCTATAATGGTGTAAAGTGAATTGACATCGAGGGGGATTAGCAGGTAATCGCCCTCCCATTTGATGTTTTGTAGTTTACTCAAAAAGTCCTTTGTGTCCCTAATGTAGGAGTCCAGTTTGAATACGTGATCCCTCATGAAATGGTCAACGTATTTTGACACATGTTCCAGCGCGCTGCCCCTAGAAGACACAGTGGGACGTCCTGGTGGAACAAGAGGGTCCTTGTGTATCTTGGGAAGAAGATACAGTACCAGGAGTTTGGGGTGGTCTTTTTTGAGAAAACAGTATTCCTCCCATTCAAGGATCGCCCTGTCCCTCCATTTAATCAACTTATCCCATATAGTGGTGATACTTTTGGTGTAATCTTCTCTAGAAATGGGAATGTAAAATCTGGTATCACTGAGTTGTCTCATGGCCTCAGTAATGTACATGTCACGGTCAAGTAAAACAATGTTACCCCCCTTGTCTGCTGGACATACTGCGAACTCACTGTCCCCAAGCTAAGGAGACGAGTGCCTGCATCTGCGCAAAGGTGAGGTTATTGGGTGCCCTGTTTCTGTGATCAGATTTGTATCAGAGCTCCATGAGAGGCTTAGTGACTACCTCATGAAAGGTGTCAATGTTGTCATGTGGAAGTGTGGGAAACAAAGTGGAATGTGGCTCAAAACTCGTGCTTCCTACTGCGTTGTGTGTTATACCCAGTTCGTCTAGTACAGAGGTTACAGTGATCTCTAGTCCTACGTGATCTGGCTCCTCCTGTAACTGCAACAGTGTTACCAGGGTGTCCATGTCCCTGATGTCTAGATCTATCTCATTGCCCTGGGCATGGGAAGAGTTTCTACTTCCAGGTGTAGTAAGCCTCAATTTGTGCCATTTCTTTAATTTAAGTTTGCGGATATATTGTGCCCGGATTGTCGTTTATTGTTATTTTTCCTCACTTTTCCTTATTAGTTAAGATATGCACTTTCCACGGCATGTACTTCTCTCACTGACTTATAGTAACAACGTTCCAATATGGCCGACACATTAGATTCTTCTGTGTCTTTTCTTTGTTTCTATCATGCTTTTTTAAGGACACCCTAGTGGTGATGTATGCACATGTGACCAAGGCTGCTGGGCAGTCGAAATGCGTTGTGTGAATTAAACAGTTTCCTGCAACACTGTTGACTACTTATGCTGTATCCTGAAAGTGCGCCTACCTAACTCTACATTGGAGATATATATATATATATATATATATATTTCACCACGTAGCTCCTTCCGGTTCACCGGGACCCATGAGAAGTGGCGCAATTAAATTGATACTTAGGGGTCTTTTGCACGCTAGACTTCTTCCGTTTTTAGTTACAGCACATACTTTCACGTTGTGCCACTTCAGCCCACTTGGGCAAACGACATTAACACTATACATGGATTTTCGTGTGAAGTACGATCCTCACAGGATGGCGGGCTCACAGCAGCATGACCGAGCTCTTAGCAGTTTTGCACCTAGCATACACATACGCTTACGTTTGAGGGGCTAGGCAACCCTTTCCATTCCGTCAATTGAGCAACTTCTCATAGCGTGATCAGGCATATTTTGTAGTCTGCACGTCTCTAACAGTCACTTATACAATTATGTTTTTACTATCACCCGACACCATTCCAACATGGCCGCCAAAGTTATTTTGATTTACACTGATGTCATTGCCTTTGTTTATTTCTACCATGTGATGTTATTTAAGCCAGTCACCGTTTGTGCACCTTACACGTGACCAAGGCTGCTTTCCGCAGTCGAAACGCGTTGTGTAAATAAACACTTTGTAAGTTTACTTGGAGTCTTGGCTCCTGATTATCCTGAGAGCGCACGATACTGTGAACTTTTGTTTGGGATATATATATATATATATATATATATATATATATATACGCATAAAGAAGGTAAAATATGTAGATTAAAGATGCATTTATTAAACTCCAGCTTTCAAGTGTTGTTGTACTTTAAATTAATTTATTTGTTTTTATTTTTTCTAATTCAATAGTGAAGCAATTGTAGATACATAGTTGTGATAAAAGATTTACTTATTTATGCAGTCACTTATATACATGTTAAAAACATAGAATAATGTTACCATAAGTAATATGTACATTTGTTAAGCAGAACTAACGAATATCTATATTTTATAAACATAATTATTATACATGTTTATACAAAGCAATATACATATGTAGGTGCATATCCATAGTCCAAATAAATGCTTATATACAGAGGGATATGCTGTATATTTATTGTTTGAGTGTGGTGGTTATGTTGGGAAGAACCAATTCTTGAGTAGTTTTCTAAAGAGAAGGTGGTTATCCGTGGATCTTATGTTGGGGGGTAAAGAGTTCCATAGTTTGGCTGCTTGAACAGAGAAGGATCTGCCACCCATGGTTTTTTTTTTATTGTACGTTCGGATTGTGAGGCGAGGTGCCACTCTAGAGCGGAGGTTCCTTTACTGAATGTATTTTGTGATTTTATTCCTGATGAAGAGCTGTCCTGTTCTATGTATCGCTTTGTGGGTGATACAAAGCAGCTTGAAACTTGATATTCTGCCAACCCGTAATCAATGCAGGTCTTTCAAGGCAGGGGAGATGTGGGCTTGTGGCTTTATATGTAAGAGTAGTCTGGCAGCCGAGTTCTGAATCCATTGTAATCTTTTCATAGTTGTTAAAGGTGATCCGTGGTAGAGGCTATTGGCGTAATCGAGTTTGGACAGAAAAAGAGAGATGGTAGCCTGGAACTTGTGTGGAAATCCCAGATGCTGGAAGATTTGTCACAGAGTTTTTATAGTAACAAAGCTTGATCTCTTGCTAGTTTGTCCACTTGGGCATTAATTGATAGCTTGGAGTCCATGGTCATTCTGAGGTTTCTTACTTCCTTCGATACTTTGGGCGGTGTTCCCAGATCATCAGGCCAGGCGGCTAGTGGGTCATAATTTTTCTAGTCGCCACACGTGAGTATTTCTGTTTTGGAAGCATTCAATTTGAGATGGCTCCATGTCATCCATTGATCCATGGCTCTAAGACAACTGAAAATCGGTGAGTTCCCAATGTCTTTGGGGCATTCCAGTTGAAGGAGTATTCGCGTGTCATCCGCATAGCTATAGCACATGAGGTGAAATTGATCGATCAGTGCCGGTAATGACTTCATGTAGATGTTGAAAAGCATGGGTGAGATGATAGAGCCTTAAGGGACCCCTGCTTTTGTGAAATACAGTATGGATGACAAAGGGGGCGTTTGGATGACATTAGTTCTGTTGCGAAGGTAGGATGTGATCCAGTCTAGAGCAGTCCCCTCTATGCCGGCTTCGTAGAGTCTTTGTATCAGAGTGTTATGGTCAACTGTGTCAAAGGCAGCCGAGAGGTCCACGAGAAGTAGCGCAGCAACTCCGTTGCGGTCAACTGTGTTCTTAAGGTCATCCCAGATGACAACGAGGGCAGATTCTGGGCCTCTTCCTGGACGGAATCCCGTTTGGAAGTCTGATAGTATGGCATTATCTTCAATGAATTGTGACATCTGTGTGAATAATGCTCTTTCTATCAGTTTGCCCAGGAAAGGGGTCCATTTGTAATCGGTCTGTAATTGTCGGGGTTCAACGGTTCCAGGTTTGTTTTCTTCAGTAATGGGCGTATATATGACTTTTTGAGTTCTTCTGGAAATATTCCTGTAGTTAAGGAATTGTTGATGATTCTTCTTACTGGTGTAGCAGCAGACGTTGTTAGAAGAATTGTCTTGAAGGTTTGTGGTGGACACGGGTCAGAAGGGCTGCCGGCAGGCCTGCATGCTTTGACCAGGTCCATAAATTCATTGTGCGAAATTTGTTCGATGGAACGGAGAGGCTGGGTTACAGTATTCTTGGTTTGTTGTTTTGGACAAGGTTCGGTGCTGGTGCTTTGTCTTTGTTTAAATATGAGTCCAACATGTCTGCTGTGGCCGTGTAATGATTTCCCAGTTTTTCTGTGAAATCTTGAGTAACGGGATGAGCTCCTTCTAGGCAATTTGGTTTACGAAATTCTGTGAGAATTTTATAGAATTCTTTATTTGCACATTTAGCATTTTGAATTCTTTCTAAATAGTACACAGGCCTCGAAAAATCCAAAAAATGTTACTAGACCTGCAGGTCTAGTGACTTAAATAATCTACTCGACCTAATTATAATGCTCTTGACCCATAAACTGGTTTAAAATTATGTGATCCTGGGCAAGTATTTTAATTCACTGAGATGCCATTTTCTTCTTGATCACACATGAGAGCACCTTCAAATACGCGAGTTCGGCATGTCTGCTGTACAGAAAACTCTTTTGTTTGATTTAATAGAGTAAACTTTTGATCCATATATTGTACAAAATCTAGCCACATATAGGATACACATGACCGCTGACTTGCCTCAGTTCATTAACCGCAATGTCATCAGCGCAAGGCTAGAATGTTTCTCAAATCCTGTTTAAAAACTGTCACTTTTATTAAATACATAACTAAAGCATAAAGTAGCAGCACACTGTCATTTGCAATCAGCAGATTTTTCATTCAAAGGCCACATAATTTCCCACTGACATGTTGTTTTAAAACTATATAGTGTACAATGTCTGGTTATCGAGTTTCTGCAAATATTAGTCATTTGCACATCACCAAGTTAAGTGTACTAATTTGTTATGCTCCTAAGTAAATCTTTGTTTGCATCACAGTTCTGAATTACAAAAAAAATAGTTCTTTTGATAATTCCTGATATATTAGTGTACTATTCATTTGCAAGCTGTTTAAATGTTGTTAGAAAAAACCCCTGACATTTTGCAGCTTTTTCCCCACAATTATTGTCAGATAACTCACTTGACAAAAAGCACTACCTATAACAAGAGAAATAAAATTAAACGCCATTTTCCAGGAACAGATAAGCAACAATTAATAAAAACAAACTGACATTTGACCTCTGTGCTTGAACAGACTGCAAATTTGTCAAGAGAAAACAAGATTTAAAAGCCTCTTTATTGCTCATGCACTTTCTGAAAGAAAAGAACACCTGTTCCTTTCAGCTTAAGTTACCTCCCAGCAAGGACTAGTAAATTCTAAATATAGCTTGACCTGATAAAATCTCACTCCCATTTGCAAGGGGGCAAGTGGATTTTTCGAGGCCTGGTACATTTTCTTTTTTGATTGCTGATTTGTATTATCTGTTAAGTTTCTGTAGGCAAAGTTTGTCTTGATTTTGTGTTTGCTTTGAGCCAGGCGCATTGCAGCTTTCGAATTTGTTGTTTTATGTCTTTTTTCTCTGTATTTCTCTAAGGTGCCTGTTTTCTTTTGTTCTGTTGTGTAGTTTTTAGTGGTATCAAGATATCAAAAGCTTCCTTTAGACACTCATACAGTTTTTGAACAGAGTTTGTGTCTACATCTGTACTGGATGTTAGTTGTGTTTCTAAGTGCTTCAAATTGAGTTTGTTCCACGGTCGATAGGTGGATGCAGGTGGTTTTAGGTGCGTTGCTTTGTGTTGTTTTATGTGGGAAAGCAAGCAAATGGTGGTCTGACCATGTGACTGGAGCCATTGTTTGAAAGGTAACTAGTTCTGTAAATGACATTTAGGATGTGTACAGCGATATGTGTGGGTTTGTGGACGATCTGATGTAAGTTCTGTGTGTTTAGGCCAGTGTTGATTGTTTTTGGATAGGGCATATTGGGTTTGTCAAACCAAATGTTGAGGTCACCTAGAATGCATAGGTTGGAGTATAGTATTATTAGGTCTCAAACCGTGTCTAGAAGTGTGTCTGGGAATGTTGCATTGCTAGGTGGAGGTCTGTAAAGGAGCAGGAAGTTACAGGAGGAAGATGGCGTAGGATTGCATCTGGTGAAAACGGCCTCACAACCTTGTATGGAGACGTCATCAGTTTTAGTGATCTGTAATGTTTGCCTGAACACAACAGCTAGGCCACATCCTCTTTTGCCTATACGATTTTGCGTGATAGTTCGATAGCCTAGAGGAACATCTTCATGCAGAACTGGAGCCATATCATCTCCCAACCATGATTCAGTTATGAAGAGCATGTCAGGTTTTGTGTCAGTGAGAAGGTCGTAGATGTGATGGTTGTTTTAGAGAGCGATCAAGCATTTATTAGTAGACAGTTTAGAGAATGTGCTTTGGCGATAGTGTGACTTTGTTTTGTAGAAGAGTGAGCAGTATTTTGTGGGCCTGTAGCAGGTGTGTCCTTAGTGTTGGTATTAGCTGTATGAGGATAGCAATTGTGTAGCTGTTCTGTATCGTGTTCCTCGTCCAGCAAACTAAGAAGGCATTTTGATGGGTCTGCATGTGTAGGTGGTGGAGACGGTGTTTGAGTTGGTGAGCTGTGTTTTTTTTGTAGTGTAACCTTGTTGTGCAGTAGACATGGAGAAGCGAAGTTGTGAGGAGTGGTATGTTGCTTATTTTGTTTGTGTCTGTATAGGGCGGAAGGTGTATGAGTTAGGGGTGGTGGTGCACCATGTGGGTCAAGTAGTAAGGTTCTAAATTGTCCAGTGGATGAGAGGGAGTTAAAAGAGAGTTGCTGTATATGTGTTAGTTGTGGTGGAAGAGAGAACGCTTTGCATTGGAGTTTGTTCATGGTGTGTATCATTTGTGTAGTCTGGAAGGTGGGTGTATGTAGTTTGTGACGGAAAGTATTATGAGCTGTTGTGCGTGAGAGATTTTGTTGTGCTGGTGTATGTGTTATGTTTTGTTTTTGAGGAGTAGTGAAAGGAGGTGCTGACGTATTTGTTTTCTGAGAAAGATTTGTTTGTAGAGTATTGTTTGTGACTGAAAGTTGTAAGGTAAAGGGGTGGTGATATGTTTGTGAGTAGAGAGCATGTTGTGTGTAAGAGGGAACTCACTCACAGATCAAACTACCTGCAAGACAGGACTCCTTATACACCAAACTGTCTGTAAAAGCCCATCCTCATACACAAAACTCTGTAATCCAAAATATCAAACACCAAACTCCAAGCAACATCCCAGACCTCATACTACAAGCTTCCTGCTAAATGTGTTACCATATACATTAAACTGCCTGCAGCAATACTTTCTCACACACCAAACTCGGTGATCTAAAATATCAAAAACCAAACTCGAAGCAACATCCCAGACCTCATACACCAAACTTCCTACAATATATGTTACCTCATACATCAAACTGTCTCCAATGGTGCATTCTCCTACACCAAACTCTGTGATCCAGGATATCATACACCAAACTACAAGCAACATCCAAGAACTCTTACAACAAACTCCCTGCACAATGTGACCTCATACATTAAACTGCCTGCAACAGTTCATCCGCATACACCAAACTCTGTGATCCAAAGCAACATCCAAGACCTTTTACAACAAACTCCCTGCACACTGTATGACCTTACACATCACACTGCCTGCAACAGTTCATCCTCGTACACCAAACTCCAGGTAAAATTTGTGACCTCATGAACTAAACACAATACAAGATCCCAAGCTGCATACACCAAACACCCTACAAAATAATGACTCAAATATTAAAACACCTACAATAGCCCATCTGTATGTACACACCAAGCTCCAGGCGAGATCTGTGACCGCATGAAAAAAACTTCAAACAAGCTCCTAGACCACCTACACCAAACTCCCTGGGAGCTATGTGACCTCATAAATCACACTACCTGCACAACTTCAAACACAAAAATGTCTGCAATAGCCCATCCTCGCACACCAAACAGGCAAGATTTGTGACCTCATACTTTGTACTCCCTATGAGATGTAACCAGTCTACATCAAACTTCCAGAAATAGCATTACATCAAACTCCCAGTGAGATCCACGACCAATGGCACAAAACTCTGTGCAGGATATGTGCCCTGGAACAGCAAACTGTTGTAACATCCAATATCTGTAACACCAGACATCCTATGGGATCTGTGACCTTTCACATAAACCTCCTGCAAGGTCCCATCCCCGTATGGCAAAGCCACAGAAAGATCCCTACCTCATAAAAAGACCAAGTGCCCTGCTTGTATATTTAACTCGCTCCTCATATACTAAACTCCCTTGAAGAGCCAGGAACAGAAACCGCAAATTCATGCATGATTTGGGTACTTGTACACTATCCACTAGAAACTCATGGATAATGGCAACCACGTCCAAAAAACATAGGAGCTAGACCTGATTGAACATCTGAACTCCTCTAATGAAGCCCCATCTCCATCAACCTTCCACCATCTCTGGCATCTGATTCTAAAAGGCTGCCAAAGTGCTTAAAGAGGTTGGCTCAAAATCCCTTAGATCTATGGTGCATTGCTTGAAGAGGTTTGTTAGAACTGTCACACTGCATAATGTGCCAAGTCTCAGGCGTTTCCACAGAAGGCAGAAAACGCTCAACATCACAATAAAGGGTTTGTTTCAGTCTCTACCTTACACATGTCCCACCCTGTCCTGCTTTCTCTAGTTTAATGTAGTGACATGGTCCTTCCTTTGCAGCTCTTTGAACAATAAACGATGGCGCATATACCACTAGGCCGATCTCTGTTGCTTACAGATAGAGATCAACCTGTAGTTGCTACTGTAAAAATGACAGGCAGCTGGAGTAGTGCAGACTCATACCTGGTCCAATGTGCTTCAAAGAACGCCGAGTAGTACACAATGGTCGGCAGGAGAGCAGAGAAGGCCCACAGGAGCAATGTGGGGAAGAATTGGGTCATGATTCGATTATTCGAGTACTATGGGCTCGAGGTTCTATCAAGACCTTGAGCTGAGCCAGAGCCAGGCTTCCGGCTCAAGCTTTCAGTGGCTCGCCCACCTCTAGTACCTCATCGGAGGTAAGAAGCACTATATACATGCAACTACAGTGCATTACAATACTTAACCTGAAATCTTCAGTATAACCTTTACAGCTATGTGACAAGAAAGTTATTGTTTGCTGCCCAAATGGTTACTATTGTAGCTACCAATGTGACTACATGCACACACAAGACTTTCACTCAAAACACACACACAGAGTAAAAAATCTATTTCTTCCTTAGCAGTGTCACTGATAAGAAACCTCATTGTACCTTCTATGGACTACTCCATTCAGAGATGAGGTGTGACATTTGTCACCTTCACCAAGCCCAGGGACAACCTATTAAAAGGAACTGTTTGTGAACTATGCAGCCCAATACCAATAAGAAAGTGTGCCTTGGCTTTCTCCTTTAGTAGTAAATCCTCTCACCTCATACCAAAATCTGTTTGGTGTATCATTCCGCCTCCAAAGTAGTGCTTGCATTGCAATGCTTCTGGGACTATTTTACATCTCCTCTAAATTTTTAATCTCACAGATTCATCATATACAGAAAGTATTTTTTTTTCACTGAAGCAAACTTTAAAAAAATATTTTCTGCACAACTCATATGTAAGTCAGTTGAATTTGAGAATAATTGTTTGCAATGTCAGTCAATAGACGAACAAGTCCATCTGCATCATTTCCAATTAATATAAAAAGGTTGTTCCCGAGTAATGTAATAGACAGTTGGCAAAACTCTTACTTTTAGTTTTCAAACAAGCTTTTTAACAGTTTAAGGAGTCTACGCCTCAGCCTGTTAATTTCACAGGATGCCTGTAGCTCAATTTCCCACTAAAATCATAAAAAGTAGAAAACTGGTAGTTGTTAGACAGACAGGCTTCCGGCTGTACTTCAAACAGGAGCGAGTTTCTGGGCAAAGTTGCTTACAGATGATATTAGATTTGTTTATTTAATGATTTTTAAAGTGCAGGTCAAAGTTTATGGAATCTTCCCCTTAGGTGCCTAACAAGGTCACATAAGGCAGTACAGACTCATAACATCTTCTAGAAATTAAGTTAAAAAAAACTGTGGCACAGACCAAAGCTAATGTGGCGCCGAGCCTAAACGTACTGTTCTGTATTTCACAGAACGGTACAAAAATTTGAACATCACAGGGATATAGTTTTGGAATACAAATTTAGTGAGATCCACCTAAATCTTTGGCAAAGGTAACTGAGCGAACCTAGATCATGACTGCTCAGACCAGATTTGGGATCTGAATCGCTCCTGATTATATATATTTTAACAAAAAACAAACAAAAAAAAAAGAAAACCTGACACTGCAAAGCCTCGCTGCAGTTACACACACCCTTAAAAATTCTAATCCGATTTACACTGGGCAGCCTATTAAGACTACACCCAGACTGCTGAGCAAGCAATTCCACAAGGCCTGTCTGGTCTTCAGGCTTAAGAGTTCTAACCATATTGCCCGCCATAATAGCACTGTACTGGCACCAAATTAGGGAATGGTCAAATTCTCAGGACTTCAGATTCGTGCACAAAACTTCTCCCGGTACCGGACTTGGACTATTTCAGTCTACCAAGCGTCCCGATACCCGTGATGTTAAATGATTGGAAAAAAAGATCAATGCAACCAGAGACTTCACCTTCGCACTCTCCCGTAGACACATGCATCCACATAGGGACAAGACTTCATGACGTAAAGGAGAAGATTAAAACCCCTCTCTGTATTCCACTCCCCTGTGGCGCCTAAACTCGTCCTATGTAACCTAGAGAAATTCAACTGGGCGAAGATAAACTCTACCCATTTCAACAACATAAAGACCTCTAAAGAAATCAGTTTTACAGTACATGTCCTGAGACCGTAAAACCAACTATAAAATTCCAATCCTCACAACATCCCAAAAGTTTATAAAACGGCCTTACTGCTATGCAAAGTAATACCACAATAAACCTTCCTCTCTCTGACAGGGGCCTTAAAATTGTAGGGCAGGCTTTTTTTTGTTGAAGGAAGCGATGGGGACGCGTTGACTCTTTTGCCCATTCTTTAAAAAATGTCCCTCTACACTCTGATCTTACTTGGAATATTTGCATAGATTTATTGTGCTAAACTGTAAAGCATAGTAATGTTCTTATTTTATGGGGGGGGAATTATTTTGCTTGCTGGAGAGTGGCATTAAAAAGTTTGAACACCAACTGTTCTACAATCTAAAATTATAATACTGTTACCTTTGGTCTGGTACTCTTCAAGAAACACCACTATCTCAGCACATTCCTTCTTCCAGGGGCACATTTCTCCTCTTCAGGAGGTAGGATGCACCCATCTTTCAGGTCATCCTCTTGAAGACATCATGGGTTAATCCTTATGCCCTCTCTGACAGTGGCGGCTCCTCCGCTAATGTTATCATTTTATTTGTTCCTGCTGCTTTGCGGCTGGGGCGGGCGGGGCAGCTCTACTCTCAGAGCAGGACAGGGGAGGAGTGGTTTGCCCACTCCAAGTGCGCATGACGCTTTGGCCCTCTCAGGCCGGCCAAACAGTCTTGCACACTTTGCATGTTCTCCACGCAGGCTGCATTACAGCCTGCGTGGAGAACATACCCAGGCCGCCAGTCCCCGTCTGAGCGCCGAACCATGGCGCTCAGACCAATCACAAATCTATATTGCAGTGTTGTGATTGGTCAGGGGAGCCTGGCTGCTTCCTGTAGCCCGGGTCCGACGTGAAGGAGAGACGCGGCTATAAGATAAGATTTCTTTTTTTTTTACATACTATCCCCCCTCTTTCCTCCTGCCCCGCAACCCCCGATCAGTGCCGGCCAGCGGCCGCCATTGCTCTCTGAAATTGCTAGTGTTCACCATTCATATGGCAGACACCGCAACGTGAGCTCGCTTGGCTCTTAAAGAAGGGGCAGCATTATTCCCATTTCAAAGGTGCTCATTCTCACAAACTCAGAACTAGGACAGCCAGACACTCCGATGTCTTTGAAGCTGTGACCTGCCAGTTACACACAGATCTCTGCTAACACAGCATTAACTCACATCTTGCTTATACACCCCATTGTGTATTTTAGTCTCCAGCCCTTCCAGTATAAAACGTCCTTAAGCATACAACCTATCCCGAGCTGTTTTGAGAGAGGTTATCCAATTTCATGCCCTTACTGATGAGTGGCGCACTTGCTGTGGGCCAGCATCGGGTTTTACATTCTATTAGGCACCACATAAGCTCTCTGTAGGATCGATATGTTCCTTGCAAGCTGTACCATTGTGCCTTTTCTTTCAATTATGTTGAACCTGCATATTATTTCTTACCATAATGTCCTTTCTTTATTTATGTCACTAAGTTCTAGTGAGGTCAATGCTCCTCCTTCCAGGTTTCCTTTTGACCGCAAATTGCTGTTGGAAAAGTGATATCTGAATCATATGTTGACCTATTTGGAAGATCATTTTTTGCATAGCCAGAATTCAGCCGCCCCCAAAACAGTCTGGGATGCAATGAAAGTGGGTATATGCGACCAAACCCTTAGCTATCCAGCGCAATAAATGGAATAGAGCTATAGCAGAGCAGGCCTGCACTGATCTTTTATTTATGGAACTAGAATATTCTAAAAAACTGGTCGAAGGCCTCCCTCAGGTACCTGAAAAAGTATTGGCGTAATTAACTATTACTCGCATGGGATTACAGAGGAGGTCTGGGATAGGGCTTATCAGAAATGGCGTACAAAGCAGGCTTTCTGCTTGAGAACAGTAAAGAGATGGGATGGCTTTTTTCTTTTCAGATTAGAGACAGACAATCTAAGAATGTAATTGTTAGAAACGGCATTCTTGGCATCTTTCCCCCTGAGTTTCTTCCCTCTGACCTCCTGTTTTTGCTGACCTCGTTTTTGCTGGCCCCAGGAATCCCAGCACTTCACCACCGCTAACCAGCGCTAATGTGCATGTGCTCTATACTTAAATCATGGTGACATTGGTTTATCCACAATTGGAACACTCAATCCACCTTTAAGTCCCAAATAAAGTGCACTACATGTGCCCAGGGCCTACACATCAAACGCCACTAGCGAGGCCTGCAGCACTGACTGTGCCACCCACCCAAGCAGCTCCTCAAATATGTCTCAGGCCTGCCACTGCAGAGCCCGTGTGCACAATTCAAAACTGCCATGTTAACCCGGCAAGTTAACCCACCCGCCAGGCCCAAACCCTCCCTTCCACCACATATAGGGACCCCCAAGGCAGTCCCAGGACAGCCCATGAGCAGGGTGAAGTGCACCCATAAGGCAGTACATGCACTTTTAAGCTCCACATGTCCTGGTAGTGAAACAATCCCTAATTCGGTCTTCACTACCGCAAGGCCCATCTCTCCCGCAGGATAACACTGGGACTGCCTCAATACACCCTATAAGTGTAATTTCCAATTGTGAAAAGATGGGACCCCTAAATTTAATGTCTCTGGAATCAAAATTCAAAAATACAACTCATGGTAAAGCTGATCTCCAAACTGCAGTTCCGCAAATGCCACCCATAGACAGCTAGCATCCTCTCAGTGTAACCAACCGGAGACTTCTGCCTGTCTCCGAAATACACACCTGTGGTGGGTGACAGTTGGCTTCCTGCATTCCCTCTAGACAGCCCCACACAATAAAAGAAGGGTAGGTGTGACTGACTGGCCATCTGCATTCTAATGGGTCCTCCTGAGCAGGATGAGAAGGAGGAGCAGACACTTACACCGGAAAGGGCTGTGTCCTGTCCCTACACAAAGGGTTGCATACCCCACCTGTAGTAAGTCTGCAGCCAGGGCAGCAAATAAAGGAACTCTGTGTGCTCCTAAACATCTCCCTGAAGTTTCCCCACTTCAAATGCCCAACTGGGCATAAGTACTGCACCTCTGACACCACCAACTCAGGAAACCTCGGGAACTGAGAACATTCTACAAGGAAGAAGGACCGCAGTGCTGCCAGTAGGGACTGCCACCTTGCTGAACTGCTCTGCCGTGTTGGCCCGCTGCCCGCCGCATCCTGCCTGGGAACGAGAATGACTGGACCTGTATCTCTGCATCCCAGAACCAAAGTATCTCCAAAGGCATGTTGGCCTGTGTCCTGTTTCTAAACTCTCAGGGACATCAAAGACATCACTTCATTCTTCAAACAAAACAAAAATGGCTTGGAAATATAGGCCAATGAAGGATACTCTGGGCTGGAGGACAGCTTGGATGAGTGTCAAAGCTGCAACATGATTGCACATGGAATTTCATATGGATTTCTAAAACGGATGATATGATGGGGACTGATATGCTAAAGTTATTTGAAGAACTACGAGCTAAATTTTATCTTGCACACGCTGACAGATATTTTTCTGTAATGCAGTCTCTGCATAGTAAGTCCTTATATTAGGTAATCAAGATTTTTCCCTCTTACATACTAGGGTTCGCATGGAGGAACTAACCGGAAAGGGTACATATTGGTTTTACTCTGCAATTATGATAATAAGAAAGGAGTAGTGGGTAATCTGAGACCTGTGGACGTACGTCTGTTTGAAGGTGTTATTTGAATGATACTGTGGCACATCATGATGAAGTCACTATCAGTGTACATTATTCTGGCACGCATAAAGATTTTGCTTGAGTTTATCATCATGGTGGCCAAAATGCATTGCATGGGTTTGATTAAGTTTTGTTATATGGAGTAGATGTGAGAAGGAATTTGGAGGGTTGCCCTAAACCACACAGTTCTGGGAATATGCTGGGATACCAACATTCTGTAGGAAAGTGATGGAGCAAGGACTCGGACATGAGACTTGCTCGGAAGCAATCCTCTCGATTTAACTTACTAGCAAATTACTAACGACATGTCTCGTAATTAATAATATCCATTTTACACTATACGCGGGATAAGAATGAAGCTTGCCTATGTGTTTACTAACTGCAAATAACACAGACGTAGGACTGGAACGCATTTAACATGGGATCTTTACTGCGCATGCGTCTGCTACATCTACGTAGTATGACGTGCTTTCGCTTGGAGGGAAATTCTGGCGCTTGCGCAAAGAGCTATAAAATGGCCGCTTGAAAGCTCACATGCATGGCACCTGCTTTGCTGAAATTAGAAATGGGTTTATAACTAACGCAAATGCAGAGAGAGAAATAACAAATGGTATGGGTTAGAGTAGAGGTTGGTGGTATACAGTGAAACCATTTATTTTTGAGAATAACATTTTCCCTTTTCGACTTTATTATTAGTGCGTATTTGGGCCTGTTAAAGTTGTCCAAGTCGAGCAGACCAATATGGCGTGACGCATGCGCCCTGATACGGGAGCTTGGGAGATGACTAAGGATTTGACCCGAGTCCAAGGTCGGCGGAGATGTGCCCTGGGAACATGAGGGTGAAGAGTTCATATGAAGGAACTTATTCAAGAAATCAGTTACAAATGTATTTAATAAAGTTTAAAGATGTATGGGAAAGGAAGGGCGGAATAAAGTTTGATGGGAGGGGTTTGGAAACAATGGTTAAAAGAAAATAAATGAAGTATAAGTGTGGTGTGATGATCATCCCCCTCGCCTGTCCAATCAGAAGTTAGTATTCTGTGCAAAAGAAACATTAATGGGTGGTACAAGCCTATGAAAAGGTATAATTGAGATAGTTTAGTTAGAAGAAGGGGCATTCGTCTTTGTGGGGCATTCTCTTTGAAGAAGTTCGGGGATCGAGAATCGAGAGTTCGAGAGTCAAGTCGGGTTGAGCGAGCTTTGCACGTTGAAGAAGCCTGACATCGGGGTGTACCGGGGTGGTGCTCTGAAATGCTGATGAAGAAACCGAATGCAGAACCATCTACTTAATTTGGGTGGGTTTAGAGGAATCGCGGAAGAACCACGAGGAGGAAGAGAGTGTCAGAGAGGGGTGCGACGTAGCCGTCGGTAATTAGAGAGGTGAAGTATCCTGTCCTGATTCCTGTCCTGAAGCCTTTGTCTCCTGATCTGTCCTGGGAGGCCCTTACCAGCTCTTTGGCCAGAGGGTTGGTCTTCACACCATACTTTGGTAATTATGAAATTCATCGTTTGATAAATGCTCTTCTGTCTCTATCCTCTTCTTTCTGAGCAAAGTTATTGTGTGGATCTGAATTGATAAGTGTTATCTGAGATATCTATGAATTGGCACTCACGCAAATGAGGGTGTTTGTACTGAAACGCTTTGAGATGGTTCAAAACCCCTCATTTTAGATAAAGATTTAAAACTTATTGAGTCTGTCATTATTTTATACTCATTAAGAAATGCATAATAAGTTATGTCAATTATCGCCATCAACTAGTTTTACCTAACTGGTCCATTGACCAGAGGAAAGAACTGTTTGATCAGCAGAAGGTTTAGTTAAAGAAGTAATAACTAGATCCTGAGGTATGAGCAACATATAAAACTAATAAACTCCAGTGGTTTACTTAGAGCGCAGCGGAAACGAGTTGTATGGGCCCTAGTGAGTATATGGTAGTAGAGTATCTGTTGTTAGTAGACCGCTGGATCAGTTTTCTGGTAGCAGAGCTATGGTTGTTAGTAACTAGCTTGGTGATAAGTATAGATTATTGATTTTTGGTTAATGTTTTAACAAAAGAGTTAGTGTCCTGTTTTATGTTGTCTGGAAAATTCCCGGGGAATGTATAGCGGGTGGCGATAGAAACCACACTGCAGTGAGGTTACTCGTCTGTTGGAATAACACTGAGAAGCTAGGTAGGGCTGGCAGTGTTAAACTAGGGACTATTTTTTTTTCTGAACAAAAGTGAGAGTGGCTGAAAGCAAAGAGTTCGCTGATGAAACTTTAGGCGTTATATCACCTAGTAAGGGTAACCCTGAAGGAGTAGTAGGTTCTTCTAAGCTAGATTGACAGCTAAAGGAGTTCGCTGGTGAAATTCCGGTCTCAAAATTCCTGAACGGAAGATACCGGGAAAGTAGCAGGTTCTCTGGAGCTTAGGTGAAGAGTAAGCGGAAGGTTTTACTCGCAGTGGAAGAAAAGAAACTATCCTTTTGGTTTAGTGGAACAGACAGAGTAGCGAATGTTTTTACGTTGTTAATAACAAAGAAGTTCAAAGAATTTTTGAAGAAATAAAAATCTTCGTATTACCTTGCAAGGGAGGGTCAGCTGCCGGAGTGGTACTGACGTCACAGAGAGCCGGGCTGGGATTGGTAGAAGCAGCGGGCGCATGACATGAGGAGCTTGGTAAAGGAGGGGTGAGAAATCGCTTAAGTAGGATCGACGTCACAGAGAGCCGCGCTGGGATTGGTAGAAGCAGCGGGCGTGTGACAGGAACAGCATTGTAAAGGAGGAGTCAGTAGTGAGGAGCAGAACTGACGTCGGGAAAAGGCCGCGCTGACATTGGACAGAGTACGAGTGTGAGCCTGATTCCATTGGACACTTAGATAGAAGCCGCGCTAGGATTGGAGGAGAGAAGGATTGTATGCGGGATTTTGATTTGACTGTTAGTGCAAGACGTACAGGTAGAAGATTTCAAGGGTTTGCGGAATACAATTTCCTGCACCGTTCTTCAAGAATGTATGGAGAGAAAAGAAAGATGTCAATCTTTAAGAGAATAAAGAATTTCTTTGTTAAGGATAAGCCTGTGTTGACTAGAGAGGGTGTTCCTATTCCGCCACCGAAGACACCAGCATCTTTTATGATGATGGAGAGAAGATATCATACTTGCGTGTTGCTAGAAAATTGGGTAGAGTACACGAGGGATGATGGTGTGTTAGCGTTTCCTAAGGATGGTACGTTCAATGGAAGGATTCTTCAAAATTTGAGATTGAAGATGAATGATTTAGAACCGAGACCCAGGTTAACTCAATATGAGGCTTTGGAAGAATGGGAAACTGAGTCATATGAAAGAGAGAAATGCAGAGGTGGAAGATATAGAGGATTCTTTCCAAGACACTTACATGAGTTAAGAGAAGGACAGATGAAACAGTGGAGGAGAGCAATGGTATCAGAAGGGTTATATCCAGTGTTAATGGCTGAAGAACATTCTGGAGGAAAGTGTAAAGAGAAAACAAAATATATGAATTTGACAGGATATGGAGAGTCAGATGATGAATTATTAGAGGATATTTTAATTAAGAATCCACCACCGTATCAAGAAGCAGCTAGTAAGGCTGTCCCAAGTGCGCCAGTAATGGGAATACCATTAACTCCACAGATTTTACATGAGACATCATACAACAGAGTGTTGCAAGATAATGAAAGAGAAGCTTTGAATAAAACTAGGGAAGAACTAGTTCAAAGGATAAGTCAATTGAATTTAAATACTGAAGCTTTGACAGTACCTGTAACCATTGGTCCAGTAATCCCATTATATGGGGATAATAAGGATACCCAGAAATCACAATTTGTGACAGTTCAATTGAATAGTCCTAGAAAAGAGATGGTAATCACA
This sequence comes from Calotriton arnoldi, assembly GCA_963921515.1. NCBI lineage: Eukaryota > Metazoa > Chordata > Amphibia > Caudata > Salamandridae > Calotriton > Calotriton arnoldi. The sequence continues at coordinate 43,579 of CAWUFW010020986.1, forward strand.
GATGATCAGGTTAGTGAAAGTGAGTCAGTTATCTCACTAATGGATCTCCCTATTGTGGAACCCAATGTGGAAACTCAAAAGAGAGTTACGCCTATGAATTTGAGAGAGAGAAGACCTTTGGTTCCGGCTGGAACTTCAGGTACAACAGTAGTTACCCCTGAAGATATAGAAAGGTGGGCTCAGGAAAGGGAAAATCAGATCATAAAACCGAAGATTTTAGATATTAGCAGATTGAAAGTGAAATTGGAAGAGATGATGACAGGATGTGTGGGCACAGAAAGATTAAATGTTTATAATGATGAAGAACTGTTGTTTCTGTGTAAGAGTATAACCAGGAGAGCAAGACTATTTCATGAAAGATTAACTGAAGTTGCTTCAGAGATTGGAATAGATATAGGGAAGTCAAAATTGTTACAGAAGCCCTATCGAGTGGATTTTACTGATAAAGACTTAGACAGTGTGAATGCTTCAGGAAAAAGGTTACAGATAAAAGAATTAATTAACATTTTGCGGAAATGGGGAGACATTGATAAATGGAGGATTAGGTGGATAAGGAAGAAAGAAGAAGTTCAGGCAAGAGAGGCAACAGCTGCATTTCCAGTGAGAGAAACAGGAAAAGTGGAGAGGTTGTGTCCAATGAGAGAGGTTCCTGGAGGAGGATATGTTCATGTCCCTTGGAGTAGACAAGATATTTTATCATTTACAAATGATTTTCCAAAACTGAGAGAAAAGCCAGTTGAGTGGTACAAACAGGTAGAGAGGTTTGTAAAGGTCTCAAAGGTGTTACTGAAAGATCTGGATGGTCTATTTGACATAGTAGTACCTGCTGATTTATGGACAGAATGTAAAATCACAATTGATTGGCCTAATGAGGAGTATCCTAGAGATGCAAAAACAGGAGCACCGTCAGAAGAAGTGATGAAAAAGTATCATCAAGTGATTACATACTTGAAAGGGAAAATCCCTCCTAAAGAAACAGATTGGGTAAAAATAGATAGAACAACACAGGAACCGAATGAATCTGTACATGCGTATTATGAGCGATTGTTGCAGGTGTTCAAGCAGTATAGTGGTTTTGAGAACATTGGTGACAAAGATATGGGACATTTTGTGTATCGGTTTGTATATGGCTTGAAACCGGAAATTAGTCTGATGATACAGCAGCACATGTTGTCCTGGCAAAGTAAAACGGTGGATGAAATTTTAAAGTACGCGAAATATTGCGGAGATGACATAGAGGCCAGGCGAAGGAAGCTGAAAGAGAAAATTATGTGGGCTCAAGTTAAATTAGCAGAGCAGCAGGAAGAGAAGACAAATGAGCAAAATAATAATCCAGTAAAAGAACAGAGTCAGAATAATCAAGGAACGAATGGTAATAGATTTAAAGGGCGAATGGACAGAGAAGAAGCGAAAAGAAGTTCCCTTGTCATGCGTGCGGAAAGCTTGGACATTGGAAGAACGAGTGTAAGAGTACTCAGAATAATAATAATAATAATGGGCCAAATCAAAATTTAATCCCACAGATGCAGAATGAAGTACTTATGAATCAGCAGCAACAGGTAGTCACTCCACAATATCAGGTACCACCAGCTCCTATGCCAAATTTTGTGAACCATCAGAGTTTCAGTACGAACACCAGATTTCAAGGAGAAAGTGGTAAGAATAATAGAACAATTGCTCAATATTTTTTGCAGAATGATGAGGTACGTTCAGATACTACACAATGACGGTGCCTGAGGGGGAGGAAGAGGAGTGCGTGCTTGGCGCATCCTTGCCGGTAGATCAGTCAGGTCCATTTGTTGATGGGAGAGTAGAAGGTAAAGACATTACTTTCCTATTGGATACTGGTGCTACCAGGTCTACTGTGAGAACAGCAGACATCCCAAACCTACCCCTCTCGGGAGAGACAATCCAAGTTGTAGGTGTATCTAACCAACAGATTAGAACATCAATCACAAAGCCAATGGAGGTGCACATTGGAAACTTCAAAGAAATGCATCGATTTGTAGTTTGCGATTCCAGTCCTGTAAATCTGTTGGGAAGAGATCTATTGTGCAAGATGAACTGCGTGATCTATTGTACACTGGATGGTGTCGCTTTCCAAACCCCTGATGAAGATGTGGCATACAAGATGATGCTGGCCAAGCAGGGAACAGAAGTAGATGAAATGTTTTCACTGATAACTGAAAATGAATTACCAGAAGAGTTGAGAACCACAGTTAATCCAGAAGTGTGGGATTTTACAGGGAAAGATATTGGGCTAATGAAAAATATAGACCCAGTTAAAGTGACAGTAAAGGAAGGTGCAGTGTATCCAAATACCCGACAGTACAAAATGAGTGCAGAAGTAAAAGCAGGAATTATCCCAGAAATTGAACGGATGGTTAAACAAGGCATTCTGAAAGAAGTGATGGGTAGTCCCTGTAATTCACCAATAATGGGACTGAAAAAGCCTAGCGGGAAGTACAGAATAGTACAAGACCTGAGAAAAATAAATAAGATTGTAATTCCCTGTTGTCCAATTGTGCCAAATGCAGCAGTGATCCTTTATCAGATACCATGGAATGCAGGATGGTTCACAGTAATTGATTTATGCCAAGCGTTCTTTTCTATTCCTTTGCACCCAGACAGCCAGTATCTGTTTACGTTTAAATTTGAAGATCGTATTTACGCATGGTGTCGTGTCCCTCAAGGGTACACAGAAAGTCCTTCAATCTTTAATCAGATTCTGAATAAGTGGCTGGAATCATTGATTATGCCCAGAAATTCTGTTCTGGTTCAGTACATTGATGACCTACTGGTGGCATCAAAAACGCGAGAAGATTGTGTCACAGATACAATTGCGTTGCTGAACCATTTGGCTGAAGGAGGACACAAGGTGTCTCTAGAAAAATTACAGTTCTGTCGACAAGAAGTAAGATACCTAGGGCATAAAATAGAAAGAGGAGTTAGAAAAGTGACACCGGAAAGAATAAAAATAATCAAAGAAATGCAATTGCCACAAACTCAGAGAGAGATGAGAATGTTTCTGGGAGTGGTTGGATACTGCAGGCAATGGATAAATGGATTTTCTGTGTTAGCAAAACCTTTGATACAGATGATTCGGAAACGAGCAAAAGATCCGATTGATTGGAATGATGACTGCCTGGAGGCATTTGTGAGATTGCGAAATTGTCTGTGTGAGGCTCCTGCCTTGGGCATGCCAGACTATACAAAAGATTTTGCTTTATTTTGTTGTGAAAGAGAAAATTGTGCACTTTCAGTTTTAACACAGAGACATGGATTGAGTCGACGTCCAGTGGCATATTTTTCAGCCACATTGGACCCGGTGGCTTCAGCATTGCCTGGCTGCTTAAAAGCAGTAGCTGCTACTTGTATGAGTCTGGAGCAAAGTGAGTCGATAGTGATGGGACATCCGGTAAAAGTATTCGTTCCACACTCGGTTGAGATTCTTTTAACAAGAACAAGAACACAGCACCTCACCCCTAGTCGTTTGACAAAGTATGAAAGAGTAATTTTGGGAGCTGAAAATGTGACTGTGACAAGGTGTATGATTTTGAACCCAGCTACCCTATTGCCAGACCCCTGTGATGAGGAAGTAAAAGATGAAAGTGATCATGATTGCTTAGACGTAACTGAATTATGCACAAAGCCCCGCCCAGATATAAGAGAGACACCCCTAAAAGAAGCAGATCATGAGTTATTTGTAGACGGCTCCTGCCTTAGGACACAAGAGGGAGGTCTAAGTGCTGCATATGCTGTTTGCAAAATTTCGGGGGTAATTGAAGCATCCTGTTTACCTGGGGTCAAGTCTGCACAAGTAGCTGAATTAGTTGCCTTAACAATGGCATGTAAAAAGGGGAAAAATTGGAGAGTAACCATATTTACGGATAGTCAATATGGTTTCGGGATTGTGCATGACTTCGGCCAGCTTTGGATGCAGAGGGGATTTCTGACTTCTTCAGGGTCTCCAATCAGAAAGAGCAAAAATGTAAAGGATTTGTTGGAAGCATTACAATTGCCAAAAGAAATAGCAGTTGTAAAATGCGCTGCACATCAGTCAGGAAATGACTATGTGACTGCTGGAAATAATTATGCTGACCAAGTGGCGAAATACTGCGCTAAAAATGCAGTAGCCATAAACAGAAAAATTGAAACAGGAGAAACCAGATGCCAACTTATGTACTTCTCAGTGCCAGAGACATGGAATGAGATTAGACAATTACAGGAAGAAGTTGAGGAAAAGGAAATCTGGATAAAGGCAGCCTGTACCAAAAGATCACATGATGAAGTATGGGTGTATCTAGATGGAAGACCAGTCATGCCAGATTGTCTACTTTCAAAAATGGCAAGGGTGTATCATGGAGCAACACACTAGGGAGAGATTCAATGATCAGACTATTCAGACAGAGTTGGTACAATCCGAAGTTCAGGGTAATCGCAGAGAGCCTTTGCCAGAGATGCTTAACCTGTCAACAGCAGAACCCAGGTAGAAAGACAGTGGTAAGCTGGGGAAAAATCAGAAAGGCAGAAGGACCTTTCACCAGATTACAGTTAGATTTCATTGAGTAACCCCCCTGTAACGGATTGAAATATGTACTTGTCATAGTGTGCCTTTTCTCAAGATGGGTGGAAACCTACCCTACAAGAAGAAATGACAGTCTTACAGTTGCAAAATTGTTGTTGAGGGAGTTGGTGCCACGCTTTGGTTTTCCGGTCACTTTGGAATCAGATAGAGGCCCACATTTTAATAATGAAATAATTCGATTAATCTGTGCTGCATTTAACATTGAACAACAACTACACTGTGCTTATCGTCCAGAGGCTTCTGGAATTGTTGAACAAATGAATGGCACAATCAAGTCAAGATTGGGAAAGGTGTGTGCATCCACAAAGCTGAAATGGCCAGATGCATTGCCTCTTGTGCTAATGGGTCTCAGAAGCATTCCAGACATGAAAACAGGAATGAGTCCACATGAGGTACTCATGGGAAGAGCCATGAGACAGGCGTTCATTCCTGGAAATAAAATAATGAGTATAACTGATGATCTGGTATTGGACTATTGTAAAGGATTGGCTGAAATGATGCGTTCTATCTCTCATCAGGTTGGAGAAGACGCAGTTGAAAGACAGCCAGATCAAGCGCATGATTTGAATCCTGGAGATTGGGTGCTAGTGAAGAAACACGCAAGAAAATCGTGTCTAGCACCAAGGTGGGACAAACCAAGGCAAGTCATACTAGTCACTACCACAGCAGTGAAGTGTGCAGGTTTGCCCAATTGGATTCACGCTAGTCATACCAGAAGAGTACCGAGCCCATTTGATCAACAAGAGCCACCACTGACTGAGCAGGCTGAAGCATCAGGAGTTGTAAACTGTGAAATTGAAGAATCTAGAGTGATAGATTCCGAAAGACAACCATATGATGAGCAGCCCGAGCTAAGTCAGGAAGAATGGATCCCAGTGATTGAAGTAATTGATGATGCCATTGAAACCAGAAGAAGAACAGAGCTGAAAAGACAGGAAAGTAGTCAGGAAGAGATAGGGGTAGAAGAACGCACTCCGGTGAAAACAGAAAAAGACATAAACAAACCTGAGGAGGGAAAAAGAGAAGAACACGTTCAGGCAGAAGAAGAAAGGTTTGAATTAAGACCTGAACCGAATCAGATAGAGTTAGAAGAACAAACTCAGGCAGAAGAAGAAAGACTTGAAGTAAGATCTGAGCAGGATCAGACAGAATTAGAAGAACAAGCTCAGGAAGAAGTAGAACAAAACACAGTAGAACCTGAGCAGGAAGAAGCAAAAGAAGGTACAAGCACAGAAAACAGAGAAATAGAACAGATTGTGCCCAGAATAAATGAAATAAAACGAACTTTACAAGAAGATAAGGAAGGTGAAAAAGCAGTACAAATCAAAAGAGTCAGAAAAGGAGACAATTGGCCAACTGGAGTAAAGAAACTAAAATATCACCTGAGAAAATCTGAAAAGAAACCAGAACAAATGAATGAAATCACAAGTCAAACAAGACCTAAACAAACATTAGCAAAAATAACTCGAAGAAGCCCAAGATTGAGAAATGTAAACAGAAAGTACAAGGCTCCAGAGTGGACGTACGTCATTCTTGAAGAATTTGAGTCCCTGGATCTGACTGATGAGACTGAAGAAGTCCATATCGCACAAATTGACGAAAGCCAATTGAAACCTCCTTAAGAATAAAAAGACAAAAAGACTGTAAAGAGAAAAGATAAGAGAAAAGAACATTTTCTCAGAGACAAAATGGCCGACAATGAAGTTAGCGGAAAACCAAAATGTGGAGTTAAAAGAAAGTGTCTTAGATTTTGTTTTTGTAGTATTTTATTAGCGATATTAGGATGGTTATTCCTAACAGTAGGAGTACCTTTGATAATGGAAACAAGTGACAAAAATAATACAGATACTAATGTTAAAGTAGAAAGATTAAGAGAAACTAAAATAGAAATAGGAGTGGAAGATGAGGCAAATTATCATAATGAATCAGACTATAATACGTCCTCTAATGTGTTTATTAAATTATTATTTCAGTATGTTAGCACTATGCAAATTAACAACTGTTATGTATGTATGAAGTTGCCCTCATCAGTATCAGAAGGGATGACGTATCACCATATACCTTTAACGTATGGTGTGTCATGTAGTATTTTGTCAAGTTTATTTTACACTACAGGGAGATTGCAGTATTTTTATTCTAACTTAGATGTGATATTTCCTGAACTTCCTATTAGAAAGAATATGAATCCAGTAGTTAGTAGTAAAAATGCACGATTTATGGGTGAATTTTTCATAACAATGAGTTCAATAGATTTAGTTCAGGCACACGAAGATAATTTAACATGTACATTAAGAAAAGAAGAAAAAGAGTTTTTAGATTTAGTAGAAGAAAGGAGACAGGATTTAATGAAGAAGGAAACTACACAGAAAACCCATGTACCTCCATGGGTTGGGAAGGAGGGAATCTATGCAAGTGGCAAGGCTCATGCTGCGATGTACCTGGACTTTGTGAAAAGGGGAAAATTCTGCCTCCATAGATTAAAGACAGATTATAACAATATTACATTGGTTCCAGTGAATGTGAACATAACTTCCTAATATTAGGAGGATTGGGACTAAAAGGGGGAACTGATCCTGTGTTTCCAGGAGTATATTATGTTTGTGGGAATAATGCCTACTACAGGTTACCTGCAAGATGGTACGGAAGCTGTTATTTTGGAATAGTTTTTCCAAAAGTTTACCATGTAGATAAAATCAGTGGAACCAATGGAATTTCTAAAGGACTAACACGAAGAAGAAGGGCTAGTTTTTCTGAAATTGTAGGAGATATTTTTAGTGCACTGATACCCTCAGTTGGAGTCATTTTAAACTCACAGAAAATTTGTAAGTTATCTACCATAGTTGATCGTCTTTCTACAGATACTGCAGGAGGATTTTTAATGATTAACACAGAAATTGTTGCAATTAGATCAATGGTTTTACAGAACCCTTCTTGCTCTTGACATATTGTTGGCAAAAGAAGGTGGAGTTTGTGGCATGTTGAAAGTTCAACATTGCTGCACTTATATTCCGGACAAGAGCAGAGAAATTAAAGGATATATTGAAAATATTACGAGAATGCATAAAGATTTGACCCAACTGGAGGTTGACAGTGTGTGGGGAAGACTAACAAAAAGTATAACATCAATAGGGAAATGGTTTGTTGGGTTTGGGAAAAGTTTTCTAGGTCAAATAATGATACCTTTAGTGATGGTAATAACAATAGTGATGTTAATAATGATTACATATAGATGTTGTAGAAAAGGTACGAAAGGAAAAGTACACTTGAACAGAAAAGGAAAGGGACAGACACTTAAAAGAAAGTATGAAGAAATACGCTTGGAAGAAATGAAAAGGCAGGTTATACAAGAAGATGCGAGATTTAGAAGGAAATGAGACAGTTGATGAAAAGTTGGGAGGCCAATTAGAGAAAACTGAGAAGTGCTAAAGTTGATATCTGGGATGGACGGGAATTTTGTGATGGCTTAATATGCCATCAGAGAGGGGATTGATGGAGCAAGGACTCGGACACGAGACTTGCTCGGAAGCAATCCTCTCGATTTAACTTACTAGTGAATTACTAACGACATGTCTCGTAATTAATAATATCCATTTTACACTATACGCGTGATAAGAATGAAGCTTGCCTATGCGTTTACTAACTGCAAATAAGACAGACGTAGGACTGGAACGCATTTAACATGGGATCTTTACTGCGCATGCGTCTGCTACATCTACGTAGTATGACGTGCTTTCGCTTGGAGGGAAACTCTGGCGCTTGCGCAAAGAGCTATAAAATGGCCGCTTGAAAGCTCACATGCATGGCACCTGCTTTGCTGAAATTAGAAATGGGTTTATAACTAACGCAAATGCAGAGAGATAAATAACAAATGGTATGGGTTAGAGTAGAGGTTGGTGGTATACAGTGAAACCATTTATTTTTGAGAATAACATTTTCCCTTTTCGACTTTATTATTAGTGCGTATTTGGGCCTGTTAAAGTTGTCCGAGTCGAGCAGACCAATATGGCACGACGCATGCGCCCTGATACGGGAGCTTGGGAGATGACTAAGGATTTGACACAAGTCCAAGGTCGGCGGAGATGTGCCCTGGGAACATGAGGGTGAAGAGTTCATATGAAGGAACTTATTCAAGAAATCAGTTACAAATGTATTTAATAAAGTTTAAAGATGTATGGGAAAGGAAGGGCGGAATAAAGTTTGATGGGAGGGGTTTGGAAACAATGGTTAAAAGAAAATAAATGAAGTATAAGTGTGGTGTGATGATCATCCCCCCTCGCCTGTCCAATCAGAAGTTAGTATTCTGTGCAAAAGAAACATTAATGGGTGGTACAAGCCTATGGAAAGGTATAATTGAGATAGTTTAGTTAGAAGAAGGGGCATTCGTCTTTGTGGGGCATTCTCTTTGAAGAAGTTCGGGGATCGAGAATCGAGAGTTCGAGAGTCAAGTCGGGTTGAGTGAGCTTTGCGCGTTGAAGAAGCCTGACATCAGGGTGTACCGGGGTGTTGCTCTGAAATGCTGATGAAGAAACCGAATGCAGAACCATCTACTTAATTTGGGTGGGTTTAGAGGAATCGCGGAAGAACCACGAGGAGGAAGAGAGTGTCAGAGAGGGGTGCGACGTAGCCGTCGGTAATTAGAGAGGTGAAGTATCCTGTCCTGATTCCTGTCCTGATTCCTGTCCTGAAGCCTTTGTCTCCTGATCTGTCCTGGGAGACCCTTACCAGCCCTTTGGCCAGGGGTTGGTCTTCACACCATACTTTGGTAATTATGAAATTCATCGTTTGATAAATGCTCTTCTGTCTCTATCCTCTTCTTTCTGAGCAAAGTTATTGTGTGGATCTGAATTGATAAGTGTTATCTGAGATATCTATGAAATGAGAGTGTTTGTACTGAAACGCTTTAAGATGGTTCAAAACCCCTAATTTTAGATAAAGATTTAAAACTTATTGAGTCTGTCATTATTTTATACTTATTAAGAAATGCATAATAAGTTATGTCAATTATCGCCATCAACTAGTTTTACCTAACTGGTCCATTGACCAGAGGAAGGAACTGTTTGATCAGCAGAAGGTTTAGTTAAAGAAGTAATAACTAGATCCTGAGTATGAGCAACATATAAAACTAATAAACACCAGTGGTTTACTTAGAGCGCAGCGGAAACGAGTTGTATGGGCCCAAGTGAGTATATGGTAGTAGAGTATCTGTTGTTAGTAGACCGCTGGATCAAAAGTGCACATGGAATGACTGACTGTTGTGGAGGTGCAAGAAACATTTAATCCATATTAGGTACTACGTGAAATGTAAGTTTAAATAGACCGGCCTAGATACAAAAATATGTTTTTCATTTATCAATTTGCGCATTAAGCATTTGGAAGAGTGAATTGAAGCACTTAGTAGAGGAATGTTAAGTATGATTCACACAGCAGGTGTGGAATGGATCTAATCCGTTTTGGATTAATTTCTCAGAATTCAATAAATATTCATGCCAATGAAAAGTCGATGTAGCCAATTAATACTTTAATTGGAGCAAGTGTACTAATGGTTGCACGTTCACACATTGGTGCAGTGGTTCATTCCCCTCTTTCTACAACAGTACAGTACAACTGACACATCAGCCTCACTGAATACGTTACAATAACTTGAGAGGAAAACAGCCCTGTTAAGTCAGGAGGCCTCATTTAATATAAATGCATGGAACTGATCCTTTGTGTTATGGTTAAATACGTTGATTATAGCTACTACAGATGACACACCAGCATGGCATAAACAATATATGCATATTGGCAGAGTAATATGCTGTTTATTATCATTGTTGAAGGACGGTAGCAGTGTGAGTGTGGGTATTGCTTTGGTGTTCTTGGACTGTCATTGTTTACTGGGCATAGAATGTAATGAGAGCCTTTTACTAGTGCTATCTTCAACACTATTTTACTATTTGACCCAAAACAGGACACCTAGTACTCTCCAGTTGCACTTGACCCTCAGGGTAGCAAAGTCGAGCAGTTCAAGGCTTACTCAAACTCAATTAAGCTTATTGTGACTAGTCATAAATTGTCTACCACATGCTTTTTACTTGGAAAAAAAAATATGTGCTTGAATCGCAGCACTCCACCTATTACTGGTAATGCGCATATGCACCTTTGTTAGATTGTTTTTTCTCCACTGCCGGATTCAGATGTGGCCCTTCGAACTCTGGTGTGATGTCATGTTGTGTTCTCGCCAGGCCCGCCTGAATCTGTTCCTTGTCGGAAGAGATTACAATTGTGCTTCATCGACTGGTTCTCCAGTCTCATCTCCTCTTCAAATTTGTTCCGCGATTTTGACTTTTTCGACGCCCCATTTGGGGTCTGGCCCCTTTGGGCCTCCATCACCTTCTCGAAGCATGAGAATGTCCCAGTGATAGAAAGAACTCCTTTTCAGTTTTATCCCAAGTGGCACTCCAAATACCCGAGGACAGACCTCCACTAAGTCCGGAAACTCTGCTTGTCTCCAAATCACCAGGAGGACTCCCCCCGCCGCGGGTCTCGCCTTCTGCAGCAAAAAAGCCCCAGCATAACTGCCGAGCCCATCGTATCACCTCAGCTCTAGTTGTGCACCGTCAACAGGACAAATCCCGACCTCTTCGGGGAATGAGACACTGAGGGCGACCAGCCGAAAGCCTCTAGCCGACATAGAGGAGCTGTTGTCAGCCAAGAGTTCTAGCGCCGAGGAGGATAACGTCCCGCCGGCACAACAGCCAGAGAAAACTGTCGCAGTGAGTACTAAGCTCTCACAGACGGCTCCTTAACATCACTGTCACTCTGGAGTGGTAGAGCTTCCAGCTCCCAGGTCGCTCATGAGGCCTCCGGTCTGCTACTGCGGAAAAGCCATGGTCGGCACCTATCAGGGTTCGGACCTGATGCCCGCACACCCTTTTGTATCGCTTTGTTCGCCCCAAGTTGGCGGGGGTATGCCCAGACGTGGGTCCCTTGCTCACTTTGCCACTGGATTCAAGCAAGCCTGGCTGATGACGGCTGGAATGCCAGAAACCGGTCCTAGGATGCTTGTTTCCGGTCCAGGGAAGACATGGCTTGGCAGTTCGGGTTGGACTGTTCCCATGAGGCACAGGGTCAGACTGATTTGCATATGGCCATGTCTGAACTGGGGTGGTGGAGTGAGCTAAAGAATGATGATGGATTAAACCCAGATCAGTTGACTGGGGTGAGTGTTTGATTGGCTCAAACGCTCCGTCCATCATCCCCTTTTGTATCGCTTTGTTCGCCCTAAGTTGGCGGGGGTATGCCCAGACGTGGGTCCCTTGCTCACTTTGCCACTGGATTCAAGCAAGCCTGGCTGATGACGGCTGGAATGCCAGAAACCGGTCCTAGGATGCTTGTTTCCGGTCCAGGGAAGACATGGCTTGGCAGTTCGGGTTGGACTGTTCCTATGAGGCACAGGGTCAGACTGATTTGCATATGGCCATGTCTGAACTGGGGTGGTGGAGTGAGCTAAAGAATGATGATGGATTAAACCCAGATCAGTTGACTGGGGGTGAGTGTTTGATTGGCTCAAACGTTCCGTCCATCATCCCCTTTGTATCGCTTTGTTCGCCCTAAGTTGGCAGGGGTATGCCCAGACGTGGGTCCCTTGCTCACTTTGCCACTGGATTCAAGCAAGCCTGGCTGATGACGGCTGGAATGCCAGAAACCGGTCCTAGGATGCTTGTTTCCGGTCCAGGGAAGACATGGCTTGGCAGTTCGGGTTGGACTGTTCCCATGAGGCACAGGGTCAGACTGATTTGCATATGGCCATGTCTGAACTGGGGTGGTGGAGTGAGCTAAAGAATGATGATGGATTAAACCCAGATCAGTTGACTGGGGGTGAGTGTTTGATTGGCTCAAACGTTCCGTCCATCATCCCCTTTTGTATCGCTTTGTTCGCCCTAAGTTGGCGGGGGTATGCCCAGACGTGGGTCCCTTGCTCACTTTGCCACTGGATTCAAGCAAGCCTGGCTGATGACGGCTGGAATGCCAGAAACCGGTCCTAGGATGCTTGTTTCCGGTCCAGGGAAGACATGGCTTGGCAGTTCGGGTTGGACTGTTCCCATGAGGCACAGGGTCAGACTGATTTGCATATGGCCATGTCTGAACTGGGGTGGTGGAGTGAGCTAAAGAATGATGATGGATTAAACCCAGATCAGTTGACTGGGGGTGAGTGTTTGATTGGCTCAAACGTTCCGTCCATCATCCCCTTTTGTATCGCCCGCACATACTTGGGCACTGAAGTCCTCCTCCTAGGTGCGCCAGTCCACCTCCATCACTGTAATGGTTCTGGCCTCGAAAGCACTCTCAATCCGAAATGCAGCTTGGCGCCGCAAGGGCATCACAAACCTTCAGCTCCGAAAAGACCAATGTCCACGCCTGCTTCCTCCGCCGCTTCTGAGGATTTCGACCAGCCGATCCTCCAGGGCCTCCACAAGGAGCTATAGAACTCATACCACACCCAACATAGTGGCAAGGGGGGTGTACTCTTTATGCTTCCTGTTTTCGATAAAAGACAGATCCCTGAGGCCCATTCTCGACCTCAGGACTCCTAGCAAGTACCTTCTATCAGAGCACTTATCATGGTGACGCACCAGGATGTCATTCCTTTATTACAGAAAGGCGACTTCATGACCGCCCTCAACCTGAAGGATGCCTACTTTCACATACCCATCCATCCTGGTCATGGAAGGTTCCCCCGATGTGTGGTAAGTTGTCAGCATTATCAGTTCAGAGTGCTGCCCTTACAGCTCCCAGGATATTTAGAAAGTGTTTTACAGTAGTAGCCGCTCAGCTCATTAGTAGCGGCATCCATGTCTTTCCTTACCGGGGCAATTGGCTGATAAAGAGCGACACACAGTAGCAATGGGTAGCTACACCCAAGCCACCATACATCTCTTGCACAGCCTAGGCTTTACCATCAATGCAAGGAAATTCCATCTCCAGCCCCTACAAGTACAACCATTTCTCAGCTGTCGATTGGGGAAAGCATACCCCAGCCCCACAAGGGTGCAAGCATTCCAAACTCGGATTCCTCTTTTTCAGCCAGATGGCCAGGTAACGGTCATAAAGGTTGTGGCTCCTGGTATGCTGGCCTCTTGTATTGCCAGGTTCCATATGCGTCTGTTGCAGGAGTGCCTAGCAGCACATTGGTAACAGGTCGGAGGGTCAATGGGAGGATCTAGTGATGATCTGGGGCCGCACTCATTGTTCTCTGCAGAGGTGGATGCCAGCAACTTGTTGCAGGGACGGCCCTTCCTGGACCCAGTTCTGCACATGACCATCACCACGGACGCCTCACTCACTGGTTGGGGTGCACATTTGCAGGAACTGACCGTACAAGGTGTGTGGACACCCGATCAACGGAATCTCCACATAAATCATCTGGCACGGTTAGTAATCCACCTAGCCCTCCAAGTGTTCCTTCCTCTTATACAGCAAAGAGTAATTCTAGTTAAGATTGACAACACAACTGCCATGTTTTACAGTCCATCTCCTCATAGAGTACATACGCCAGGTGGACAATGACTTGGCAGACCTGCTTAGCAGGATGCATCAACAAGTCCACAAATGGGAACTCCACCCACAAGTCTCACTCCTGTACTTCCACCGTTGTTGATTTCCGCATATAGACTTGTTCGGTACCACCAAAAACGCAAAATGCCCAAATTTCACCTCCAGTCTACCACACCCACAGTCAGTGTCGATGGACAATGCACTGTGGATGAACTGATTAGAGACATTTGCCTATGCTTTTCCGCCTCTCCCACTTCTTCCATTTGTGGTTCAGAAGCTTTGGCAAAGATCTCTGGCTCTCATTTTAGTAGCCCCAACCTGGGCCAAACAGCCCCGGTTTACCACCCTTCTCGACCTCTCTCTAGTGCCTCACGAGAAACTGGTCAGAACCTTCTCTCCCAAAATCAAGGCACTCTCAGGCATCCCAACTCCAAACAGCTCAGACTTGTTATTTGGCTTCTAAAGTCTTAAACTTTGGGCACCTCAGTCTTCCTGCAGAATGCATGACCATTCTTAAACAGGCACGCAAGCCAACAGTGAGAGCTTCCTATGTGGCTAAGTGAAAACAGTTTCCACACTACTGTCTCCCTAAATACATTGATCCTCTCAAAACAGCAGTCCAAGATATTGTTTGTTACCTGCTTCACTTGCGGAAGTCAGGCCTTGCTTACACTTCTATCAGACTTCACTTGGCTGCTGTTGCTGCTTACATCCAAAACAGACCCTTCACTCTTCCGGGTGCCTGTTCATGAAAGGGCTCAAAAGGATTATTTCTGTATGGAACCTCAGTGTTGTTCTTACTAGACTTATGGGCCCTCCTTTTGAACTGCTTCACTCATGTTCCTTTCAGTTTCTTTCCTGGAAGGTGGCTTTTCTAGTAGCCATCACATCCATCAGGCGTGTTGGTGAGATACAGGCTCTTACCTTAGAAGAACCTTTGTTCCAAGTACACCTTGATAGGGTAGTCCTCAGGACAAACCCTAAATTCCTTCCCAAGGTGATCTCTACCTTCCCCCTCAATCAAACCATAGAACTCCCAGTGATCGTCCTGCAGAACTGGCTCTTCACACATTAGATGTCAATAGAGCGCTTATGTATTACATTGACAGGACAAATCCCTTCCATAAGACACTACAACCTTTTGTCTCCTTCTCTTAACCACCCAAAGGGCGTCCTCTCTCTAAGGCTGGTATAGCACTCTAGCCTGTCATATGCATACAGACCTGCAATGCTAAAGCCACACAACTTCTGCCTGTCGGCCCCTGCCCCCACTCTACCCGTAAAAAGAGAGCTTCTATGGGTTTCTTGGGCAATATTACTATACTCGACAGCTGCAAGGCAGCTACAAGGTCTACCCCGACACATATTTACCAAACATTACTGTGTGGATGTTTTAGCTTGCCAACAAGCTAATGTTGGTCATGCTGTTCTCCGCACACTGTTTCAAACTTCTGCAACATCCGTAGGCTAGCCACCGCTTCTGGGAGGACTGCTTTGCTGTCTATGCACAACATGTGTATCTACAGCTACACATGCCACAAACGGAAAATGTTACTTACCCTGTAGCCATATGTTCGTGGCATGTAGTGCTGTCGATTCACACGCGGGCACCTTCCTCTCCAGACTCCTTCAGACGTTGCAGATGTTCTTTCTTTCAGCTTTCATCCTTAATCTCTCCTTCGCATGGCCATCTTTCTGTAACTCTGTGCTCCATTTATTCCCTCAGCCTTCTGGTGGAAAAACAATTGAATACGGAGCTGATGCTCATAGTACCTGGAGTCACTATTGTGAGAAGTTGGCCTGGTATATGCTGTCCACTAATTAAAGTGGGCACCTTGCACCAGTTCAAACGACCCTTATTGATGATTAGGTTAAAGACAACCTTTATTGAAAGCTATCCTAGTGGTAGCTATGGAGAGCAGCCTTCAGGCTAAGTCTCTAAGGAATGTAAAGCAGCTTGTTTTACCAGATCATAACCTCCTGAATGACCAAAGGAAAGGAGAACCACACAAGGAATATATAAAATATATGTATTTATTACTAAACACTCTCTACTAACCTCTTTATGAGATTAGAGTACAAAGCACACAATATTAAATCACTAGAACGACAGTAAATAGCACAATACACAGTGGGCTCCAGGGGAGATCAAACCATATACTAAGAAAGTGGTATAACAACCACGACTTGACTAGACACAGTGCCTAGAGCACGTAGAATCGCTGGGACCCCAAGGAACCACCCAAGGTAGTGACACAGGGGACCCACGGAGGACGGGTGCAGTGTGTGAACACAGGCGCGAGCTCCGTACAACTCTATGGGAAAGTCGCGGTTGGAAATTTAAAGATTAAGGACACTTCGGAGAGGACTTTAAGCAAACCCAGCTAAACATAGAAGGTTCTAAGGCCGGCACCCTTGAGAGTACCGAGGTACCCGTGTTACCTATCCCAGAGGAGCCGGGTGCATAGGGGTCAAGTGATGTCGGAAACCTTCGTCGTTTTCAATGGCGTGATGCGAAAAAGTACTGCTGCCGGGAAGATGAAAAGTGTCCGTGTGATCCAAGCCTGGATCGGAGATGAGAAGAACCTGAAAGCAGAGGGGACAGAGTCTGGGTCACTTCACAGTGACCAGGGGCATGATAGACGAATGCCCACCGATGTCGGGTGCTTCAGGTGAGAAGAGGTGAAGCTTGACTCTGCAGCCACGGGGACCAGGAGACGTCGACGACGACCAAAGTCCGGAGGTGAGCTGTCCCACGAAGGATGTCGAGTGCTGGGGGGTCAGTGTCCGGATTGAACACCAACAAGCCTTGGCAACTGCAACCCACGCGGGCAGAGGAAAGAGGCTTCTATGAGGACCAGCAAGGTCCTGGGGACTCTCCAAGCTATGGAGAGTCAGGGCACGTCTGGAGCAACCAGGAAGGCCCATGGAAAGTCAAAGTTACCTTCGCAGGGACCCACAGGCCAACGGACCAGGGATCGCGAAGTGACCTCGAGCTGAATCACTAAATACCAGCCCACGGAACACTCGTGGAGTGTAGGCCGGAAATCTTCAGGGGAATTACTGCTCGGGGTCAGGACTACAAGTAGCCCAAAGCACAGCTTCAGGGGTCGCCGAAAAGCATATGCTGCTGCAAATGTACACGGTGCACAGGGGTACGGGTTGCACGGTCCCCACGAGGGATACGGGCCTCAGAATTGCTGAGAGCGCAGATCAACCTCAGAGACCTCGGGAACCCACCTCCTGTGTTGCAGAAATCTTCGGAGTCCTCAGGAGCTCGGGAGATGCAAACCGGTCAGATGCGTTTAGGTGCCTGCTTTGCAGGGGAGTAACTCCTTTACTCCAAGGGAGATTTCTTCAGTCATCCAGATCGTCGAAGTACTTGGTTTCTGTAGCAGAGTTTAGTCCAGGTAAAATCTAAAGTCCTGTAGTCAGGGGTTCCTACTTTATACCCAAGGAAGGGGTGGGACAAACTCTGGGGACCCACCTATGGGAGGGTCAGGACAGAGGGGTGGCTACACCCATGTCCTTTGTCCAGTTTCGCGCCAGAGCAGGAGCAAATGGCTCCTGCAACCGGTTTGAGCTGGACTATGCACAGGACACCAAATGTGCCCCCAGTGCAGACATGAAAGCACTCTGAGTGCACCCACCCAGCCCCAATACACTAAAGCCTGTCTGGGAGGTGGTCACACCTCCCTGTGACAGGAAACCTATTGTCCAACCTTCCCCTGCCGGAGTTTCGTCCAGCAGCAGGAGGGCAGACTCGTGTCTGTGGCTGGCAGCATCCATTTTGTGATGCCAGGGTCAAGAAAGCTGGTACCGGGTGTACCGGTGTTGTCATATTTCTCCCTCTAGGAGGGTGGAATCATACCTCCCACACCAGTTACTGGTGTGGAGGTATGATTCCAAGGTGTTTGACACCAAACACGACATGTTTCCATGCAGCCGTTTTAAAGTTTTTTTTTTTTTGTTTTTTTTTTAAACTTTATTTTCAATTTTCAGAAAAACAAAAAGAAACAATACATTGGCATCAATAAAGAACGTATGCATACACATCATTAAATGCAAGTACAGTCGCATGAGACACATGGCCGAACCAAAGAATGTAGGTACAAGGGGGTCTGGAAAGCCCTCCAGAAGCCCAGCCCAAAGGGACGAGGTCGACAGGCAGGGCAGGGCAATCCCCAACATCATGCGCCCCACCAAGGTTAAGTGTCGCTTTCCTCCGCAGGGACAATCCCTCCGGGGAGTTCTGCATCACTCTGCTCACTCGCAGTCGCCTCCCGTGAGGGCGAGTCCCCCTCCATCAACCCAGTGGCACACAGGGTCCGCCAAGCTAGCAGGTCATCCTGCAATTTCTCATCCCGCCGGGAGAGTTGCATGTGTACCTCTTCGGCCAGTGACCACTCTCGAGCATCCCTGAGCCAATTCGAAAGATCAGGGGCCCTCTGCCCCATCCAAGTTATTGCCACCCTACGCCTGGCGAGCATCAGCATCAGCTGTAGGAGTTTATAGGAGAGTTTCTTCCTCTTGGGCCTACGAACCATCCCTAGTAAACAGTGCAAGGGGTCGAGATCCACCTGAATCCCCGTGGCGGTTACCACCCTCGTCACCACCCCGTCCAGAACTGTGCCACCAATGGACATTGCCACGCCAAATGTAGGAACCCGGCGTCATCTGCGGCACAGCGAGGGCAACCAGCGCCCCTGGTATTGTCAATGCGCCTCAAAGACACCGGGGTAAGGTAGGTGCGATGCAGATAGTTAAAGTGTGTAAGTCGGAAGCGGGCATTGCATGAGACAGTGCGAGTAAGGGAACCAATGCGCATCCACTGTGCCTCCCCCAGCGGGGTAGCAAGGTCCCGCTCCCAGGCAGCCCTAGACGGTGGGACCGGAGGGGCAGAGTCCTGTTTCATTGCTGCATATAGAAGGGAGATCAAGCCGCGCCCCTTACCACACATAAGTATAACATCCAGCGTACGTGTCAACGGTGGAATTTCTGGGTATTGCGGCCAGGTGATTCGCGCTACCTCTTGTAGTCCCCCAAACTGCAAAAATTGGCCCTTGTCCCAGGCCAAAGCTATCTACCGCCTGCTCATATGTAAGAAAGGTTTCGTTGGGATACAGATCGGCGAGGACGTCGCACCCACCCTCCCTCCAGGCCCGGAAAGACACGGACCGCTCCATGGTCATAAATGGAGCCAGTATCCAAAGCGAGAGCTCCCTGTGAAAGGGCGCCCTTCGAAGGACCCTCTCCACAAAGTGTTGCCAGACGGCGGCTGTGTGCCTGACAGCATAGGGGAGACCCACCTCAGACCCCGCCCCTTGCATCAGTGCGACCTGCAACGTCTGGGTGTCAGCCCTATCCATCAAAAGGCGACTCTCCCAGTTGTCTGTGTCAGTAAACCAACGGGCCGCATGTTGGAGGTGTGCGGCATAATAGTAGAGGTCAAAGCGAGGGGCCTCGAGACCGCCCTCCTCATAACTACGGACAGTGGTTCGAAGGGCCACCCTACTGCGCCGACCTGCCCAGAGCAGAGACGTGAGCAAGGAATTAAGAGTTTTGAAGACCCGGGCGGCAAAGGGCACAGGGAGTTCTGTAGCACATAGAGCACCCTGGGGAGCATCACCATCTTAGAGATGGCGAGACGACCCATCAGGGAAAGTGGGAGTGTATTCCAAAAGGACACGGAGTGCCGCAGAGCCGCAGTGACGCGGTCCATGTTACGGGCCAACGCTTGTTCATCTGTCAGGGTCACCTGTATACCCAGGTAACGAAATGCCGTCCGCTCCCAACGCAGCTCCAGGTCCGGTAGGTCCTCAGGGGGCACCATAGCAAGTCCCGCCAATGGGAACACGAGGGACTTGTCACGGTTCAGTCGCAGTCCAGAGACCTCTCCAAACCGGTCAAGGTGGTGCAGCAGCACCGGTAGGGCCTCGCGGGGAGAGACCAAGTAGAACAAGGCATCATCCGCATATAGAGAAATGACGTGAGTCGTATCCCCTAGCCTAATACCCCACTGCGCCATGTCGGCTCTAATCTGAACCGCGAAAGGCTCTATAGCCAGTGCAAACAAGAGTGGGGAGAGGGGACACCCCTGTCGTGTACCCCTCCCCAGCCGCCACTCCTCAGACCGCGCACCCCCGAGCTTGACTCTGGCGCAGGGGGCCGTATATAGTAGACGAACCCATTGACAAAACTGAGGACCCAGTCCCACCGCCCGCAAGACCTCGAGCAGATACTCCCAATCGACCGTATCGAACGCCTTGGCGAGGTCAACAGAGACCAACACCATCTGCTCCTCCCTATCCCGCACCTCATGGAGTATATGAGTCAGTCGCCGCAGATTCATGGATGTGTTACGTCCCGGTATGAACCCACATTGGTCCTCGTGGACCAGTCCGGGCATGTGCGGCGCTAAACGGGATGCCAACAATTTGCAAAGAATTTTTATATCTGTATTAAGCATCGTGATCGGCCGATACGACGAGGGCTCATGCGCGTCACCCCCTGGCTTTAAAATCATACATATTTCCCCCTGTGTCATACTGGGCGGGAGGATGCCCCGTTCAAAGGCCTCGTTGTAGACCTGCAAGAGAAGGGGGGACAGGACATCAGGGAACGCATGATAGAACTCGGACGGAAAGCCACCGCCACCCGGAGATTTGGCTCGCGGAAGCTGCTTCAGCGCGATTTGAACCTCGGCGAGCGAAATTGGGTCATCCAGTTCCTCCCGCGCCTGCTCAGATAAGGTGCTCAGGGTCAGCCCCTGGAGATACGGGAGATAGGTTGCCACCCCCCACTACCGGATCTGCTGTGTACACCGCCCGCAGATGCGACCGAAGGACCTGCAATAGCCCCACCTGTGAGTGCACCAGGCACCCAGCAGAATCCTTAGGGCCTCAATAGCCGCGGGGACATGTTCCCTACGGAGGATCCAAGCCAAGAGGCGACCTGACTTGTCCCCCTCTCTATAAAGGCGTTGTCGATAGCCTGTGAGCGTGTATTTATCCAGCCTATCCAGGACGTCGTGAATACGCTCCTGGATCTCTCGTTCCCCCCCTCCCCCAACTGTGGCAGTGTTACTCGAGGTCTGTACCTCCAACAGTCGGCCCTCCTCCGTCTGTAGCTCGCGTTGGAGTTGTTTCCGTACCCCATACGTCACACTCATACATGCCCCTCGGACCACCGCTTTTAGGGCTTCCCATTTTGTGGCCTGCGATTGGGCTGTTCCCTCCCAATTTAGATCAATGTAGTCAGAAAGGGCAGTAGTCACGTGATGGTGCCCCACCTGATCCTCAAGAATCTCTGCCGGCAACCGCCAAGTCCGCAATCTGCCCCTCGGTGCTCCCCAGTTCAGTACACACGCCACCGGGCAATGGTCAGATAGGAATCGTGCCAAGTGGGTCACCTCCAGAGACACGGTGACACCAGGATTCGCGAATAAGACCCTGTCCAGGCGGCTATGTGTGTTGTGTGTGGGTGAATAACAAGTATACACTTTCAAAGTGGGGTGACTTTGACGCCATACATCTTGGGCCCCCAAATTCCCCATTACCTCCCGGAGTTTCACCGTCATTCTAGGCTTCGTCCCTGCGCGGGGGAGACCTATCCAGGACAGGATCAAGGACACAATTGAAATCACCCAGCCAAAGCAATGGAACCTCCAGTTCCGTGACCAGTAGCTCCTGTAGAGACTGATAAAACCCCGGGTCATCCGTGTTGGGCGCATAAGTATTCACCAGTGCCACATCTTGACCATCCAATTTAGCTCGAAGGAGGAGATACCTCCCCTGGATATCAGCTTCGACATATTGAACAGCGAACGGAACCCCGGGTGCCACCCATACAAGAACCCCCCGTGCATAACTAGAGAAGGAGGAATGGAAGACCTGACCCCGCCATTTCTTTGCCAAGCGTTGGGCCCCTCATCCGTAAGATGAGTCTCCTGGAGGCAAGCCACAGAGACCTGATGCCTACGAAGGAAAGACAGGACCCTGTATCTCTTGGTGCAGGTACCCAGCCCCCTTACATTCCAGCTCAAAATTTTAAACCCCATAGGAGTTGAAACGGCTCATACCCGGGCAGCCCATGCCCCATGCAGCCACAGAGATATTGCGCGCTAGCTGTGATGCATACAATGCCAATAAAAAACCAACAAATCCCCTGTAACGCCCCCTCCCCCTACCCACGAGCAATTT
Source organism: Calotriton arnoldi (assembly GCA_963921515.1). Lineage (NCBI taxonomy): Eukaryota > Metazoa > Chordata > Amphibia > Caudata > Salamandridae > Calotriton > Calotriton arnoldi. The sequence goes on from CAWUFW010020986.1 coordinate 65,905, forward strand.
ACTGTCAACAAACCCCGCAGAAATGCCCTTCCCATGCTGGTGCCAGGACGTGCACAGCGATCCCATGAGCCCAACTGGGCCTAACTTTATAAGAAAGGAGAGAAATAAACCCCCCCCCCCAACCAATACGCCGACCCCCTACCCGGCCTCACCGCACATACCAGGAGGTAGTGCCTCGGGCCGACCCACAACACCCCGATACATATGAACAAACCAAAGCAAGACTAGGAGCGGAGCCCATAGACCCAGCCATCATCGGATCCCCGAGTTCAGCAAATGCATGTACAGTCCTCTCTACCCCATAACCCCCAACCCCACCCACCCTCAACCTCACATCAGAAGAAAGAAAAAACACACCACAGAATAAGATACCCGCCAGGGGAGCCCGGAAGTGAACCCACGTCCGAGGCAGATGGTAGAGAGTCAGTGCACCGGTGAGGGACTGGGGGCAAGTCCCCCCCGAGTTGCAGTCACAGCCCCCACACCAGCACCTACCAACCGCCCGAGGCACTTGCGTTTGAGGCAGCGGGCCACCGCACACTCAGGGTGGGCCCTCCGCTGCAGGAGGCGGATCAAGAATGGTTTCCGGGATCACTAGGTCGGTGGATAAAAGGGTGTCCGGCACCAAGCTCTCCTCAGGCAGTCCCGCCATCCCCCGTGGGGGAGAAGTGTCGGAGGCCGAAGAGTCCATACGTAGAGCACCATCGTTCCCCACCGTGATTCGTTGTCGTTCCTCCCGGGCACCAGCCGGCACCCGGCCCCCGCGTTTACTCCTGCGCCTGCGCCTCGGTCTGGTGCCCCAATTACTCCGGGAGCTCCCCCGGTCATATTCGGAGCGAGCCTCTCCCCGGAGCTCGAGCCACTCCCAGACCTCCTCCGGGGAGTCGAAGAACTGCGCCTTACCCTGGATGATCACCTTAAGTTTTGCGGGGTACAACAGCATATACTGCAAGTGAAGCTCACGGAGCTTTTGCTTGACCCCCAGATAGGATTTGCGTTGTTCCTGGACTTGGCGGGTGTAATCAGGATAAATAGATATTTTGGCATTCTCATAGGAGAGGTCCGGTGCCTCCCGCGCAGCTCTCAAGATGCAATCCCGGTCCCGATAGTTCAGGATTTTTGCGATGATAGCCCTTGGCGGAGCCCCGGGCGGCGGCGGAGGAACCAGCGCCCTGTGCGCCCTCTCCACCACAAAGACCGTCGACAGGCCCCTGGGACACAGCTTCGTCCGGATCCAGTCCTCCAGGAATCGCTCCGCCTGGCCCTGCTCCGCCCGTTCCGGGATTCCCAGGACCCTGATATTACTGCGCCGGGCCCTGCCTTCCGCCTCCTCCGCCCTGCGCTCCAGCGCCCCAGTCGTGGTGGTGAGCTGGGTAACCTGATGTTTCAGTGAGGCCACCTCCCCCTGCAGTTGGACAATGTCGCTCTCTGCTGTGGAGACCTTGTCTGCCACCTTCCGCAGATCCACTCGCAGCAGGTTGACGTCTATGGAGACCGTCTCAATCTGGTTTCCCAGGGCGGTGTGAGAGCTCCGTATAGCCTCCAGTAATTCCGCTCTGGAGGGCTCGGGAGGGGGGGTGTCGCTCCCGCCGTCCAACCCCGTCTGGCGGGTGATCCTCTGCGTGGGGAGACGCTGCGTAGTGTATTGGGTAATGGTATTGGGCTGCTAGGCGCGTGGGGGCTTATCCTTACCCATGTCGTAGGGCCCAAGGTGGCACCGACAGTGGCCTCCTAGTCCGATCCGGCCCTGTAGGGCAAAAGTGCCCGGATATTCTCCCCTCTCTGCTGACACAGGGCCCGCAGCAAAGCAATCCAGCGTCTAGGGATCCAGCCTCACACCCCCAGAGCATCGACTCCGGCGTGGCCGCAGGCCCAGGAGATCAGGCCGGCGAACTCGGGTCCACCGCCCTCTGCTGCTACGTCAGGACCACTCCACGGGCCCTCTCTCAGGAGCTCCCACAGCCCCCCGGAGATGGCCGTCCAGGAACCCCCATTCCTCACAGATGGGCAGGGTCACTCCACTCCGTCCATGAGGTCAGCCCACCACGCCGAGCAGCCGGAGCCCAGGCGCCACTCTCCACTCCTCAGGGGCCTATACTGTCAGTGGGGGGCGCTCAATCACAGCGCCTCGCAGCGGGCCGTCATGCGCCACCGCAGGCCTCTCCGCCTAGGATCTCCCCGCAGGGCTCTCAGCTCGACTCTCCGGCGAGTCCAAGGCCCGGCAGGCACGGACAGCCCCGTCCGGGCCGTTAAGTGCTCGTCGCTCCCCCAGGCTCCCACAGTTAATGCGCCGCGCCCGATGGCACTTCGGGCCGGCCTCCTGCCCTCAGAGGCCGCGGCACGGGGATCAGGGCCCACAGCCCACCGGAGACGTCCGGTGGGCGGGACACGCAGGAGGGCTGCTCCGGTGGGCGTCGGGCGTCAACAGGGCGAGCAGTCCCACTCGGGGCCCGGGGTCGCTCACCCGGGCGTAGGCCGCATCCCCGGTCTCGCGCAGCTACAGGCTGCCGGGGCACCAGCCGCCCAGACGATTCCGCCGGATCGGGGATCGGAGAGACCTCCGAGGTGAGTCCGGAGCCTTGCTGCCCGCTTCAGGGCTTGCCGCTCTACAGTTATGGCGTTGTGGGCGCCCTTAGTCAGGATTGGGAAGGATTATTGCGGCGGGCCGGTCGGGAGCCGAAGGAGCTCACGTCCTGTCGGCCATGTTGCTTGGCCACGCCCCCCAGCCGTTTTAAAGTTAGCATTTACCGCGAGGTTATAATGCACTTAAGTATATATGGTTGGCTGCATCACAAACAACCCCGGATTATAGGTTCCGAAGGCTGCAGAGGGGCTCTGCTCATGCATGGGCACCCTCTCACATAAAACCCAGCACCCTGCCTTCAGGATTGATAAGGCCTGCCATAGGGGTGACTGATAGGTTTATATGTGCAGTGACTAGGAAAGATATAGTGAACCTATTTCTAAGTAAGGGGTGCATGCACCACCTTACACAGGCTGCTGTACCAGACCTGTTGTGTCATTTTAAATGGTCTCTCAGGGGTGGCATAATACATGCTGCAGCCCCTGGGAGGCCTCTGGGGTACCTAGGCCCTGGGTACATAGTATACCATATACTAGGGACTTATAAGGGTACCCCAGAGTCCAATCTGGAGTGTACCTAGAGTACATGCACAACCAATTTAGGGAGTTAGCAGATAAACTGGGGTCCTGATTAGCAGGATCCCGGTCAGACTAGTCAAAAACCAGCAAAACACCAGGAAAATAGTGGGGGTAACCATGCAGTCAGATTCCACCTTCCTACAACTATACCTCGTGACTCGAAAAGACTTCGAAGGCTTCAAAGAAAAAAATCTGCACACGTCCGAGACCAACACCAGATGGCAGGAGTATGCACAGTCTGTGAATATACAGCACTACATGCCACTAACAGATGTCTAAAGGGTAAGTAACATTTTCTTTTGAACACATACACCCACCTACAACCAGAGGCAGGTGGGGATGGGGAAGGGGGAGGGAAAGCAGAAAGGAGGGGAATAAGGATGTGGAAATGTTTGTTTTCCAGAGTTGGGGTGAATTGTGTTTTCTATACCAAAAAGGTCCCAAAGCTTATGGAGCCAGGCCGTATTGTCTGGGATTGTATCTGTCCCAGCGGCACAGAGGGTGAGGGCCTTGCTGCTACATGAAATATTAATGTAGGGAGTAGGCTTGTTTACTTGGGAGTCCAAGGAGAATGTAACCAGGAAACTGCAGAATGGATGTCAGTGTCAAATATTTTATTTACTTCAGAGATCACCTCTTGCCAGTATCTCTTGAGTCTTTGGCGCCTCCACAGAAATGTAACTTTTACAAATTTACACTTACCCTGCCTGAATCTGCTGGAGGCTAATTTGTATTAGCTCCCAGCAATTGGTTAGCAGTGCTTGACCTGAATTAGGTGTGAATGAAATGTAAAAAATTGCTCCCAGAGCAGAGACAAAGGCCTCGGAGTGGGGTGTTTTCTTCTCCTGGCAGGAAGACCAGTTGGGTTTGGCTTAGGAACTTAAATTTAAAGGGGCCTGCCCTGCCCCAAGTAAATGTTAGGTGGCACTTGGAAAGGCCTCAGTGTTTGTCCTATTTTTCAGGCTGGCATCAAACCCAATGGGAGGAAAGCTACCACCAGAACCGGATGGGACTGCTCATTACCCTGGCCACACGTCTGTTTGTACACAGCCTCTGCACAAGGAAGAAGGGTTTCTCAGTCATGGAGTTTCAGAGTGTGGGGCACTGTGGGATTGTTTACAGTAAGGCAAACAAAAATGACTGAAAAAGTGGATAGGGTTTCCCCCGTGAACCTTTAAACCACTGGTTAGCGAGTTATCTGGAGTCACCCCACTCACAAGCTGGTGTAAGGCATAAATGTGGCACCCCTAGCTACCTCTGCCGAACACTTTCTCGACCTGCAAAAGATCAGAAAAGTACTTGACATGCTGTCTGTTACTTAAGAGGAGCCCCGAAGGACTGGACCTGCTCCCTCTTGTACCCAGGACAAAGAAGTGGACTCCAAGGGTCAGTTGGATGAACTCCCATGTGGCTATATGGACACAACAAGCTACAAGAGGCCTTTTCCTGGAAGTACCTAACTGACTAGTAGCAATTCGACCTCGACTGAACTATGCTGTGGGCATCTAACGGACACCCTGAGAGTCTCTAAGCACTCTCCATGGAGGTCCTGGGGACCTTAAAGATGTACTCCTGTGGTTGTTTTAAAAACTTTTTCCTCCAGAGTCATGGCGACCTATTGTGAAAAGAACCCAAATGGCAGTTCCACGGTGTCGCAGTGAATTTCACTTTCATCCCACTGAATGGCTCCAACATCTCTGAGAAAACGACAAAAGTCCCTTTCTGCTTTGGGACTTGAAAACCTTTTTGACCTGAAATCTCAGAGGCTCCAGAGAGACAGCAGGACTAAGCTGCTTGGAGTATGAGACATTCAGTTCCACAGAGCGGGTACAGTTTCTGCCTTGCCCCGACCGGAGAAAATATTTTTCTTCCAAAAAATGACAGTCACTTTTGCTTTTGGACTTTAAAGCAGTTTAAAATTTTTTTGACATCCAGGATAGTCGCTTCTTTGCCGGTCGTCTGGAGGTGCAATGATGAGAATGGGAGAAGCCGTGCCCGGAGTCTGAAAACACCGCTGGGGGGACTACAAACCCCATCTCTCCCTGCACTGCTACACACGATGATTATCATTTAAGTGGCCACTTCCTTAAGGCAAAAAGAATCGCATGGATTGGACCATCACCTAAAACTATAGCAGGTGATTGTATCGTAGTATATTTTGATAACCATAGACTAGTGGGGGATCTTCTTCGGCAGTTACCTATTGCACCCTCATTAGACTCCCAGATATTTGTCCTCCCCTTAGGATTTTTCTATAAACCGCGATCTGTGTTGGTGTCAGAGGTAGGGCGGGAGATCCTCGGTTCCCACATCTACCCTCTGTAATCCTATGCCCTTGAGGTCTGAGGTAATGATGAGAAATAGGTATGCCCCGCTGGAGGGATTGGAGGCTTGTGACGGACCTGAAAAAACCGATGTGGTCACATGAGGTGGGGTACCCAGGGACCAGCCAGCGGTTATGGAGAAAAGGGTGGGGGGGTAGGGACAATTAAGCTAGCTACATGGAATATAGCAGGCATTAGACGGAAGCTGAATAACCCAGATTGGGTGAAAGAAGCTGTTAAGTATGATAATCTATGCCTCCAGGAAATCTGGAAAGTGGATCCTATCTTCTTAGATGGTTTCCGCTCTTCTCATTCCCCCGCTGTTCCATCCAGGGCCGTTAGAGCCAAAGGTGGTATTTTCACCTTGATAGCACACACTAGCAAGGTTAAAGCAAGCTCTACAATGAATCACCCTTTTTCCACTGTCTGATCTGCAAGGTACACAAGTACTGGGATCTGATTATTATTAACTGCCACAATAATTATTTTGTGGGTAATATTGCACAGGTGACATGGTCACCGGACAAAACCATTTGACAACATTGGCTTCCATCACCCCAAGCCACTGAATTTACATTGGATGGGTGATTTCAATGCCTACTACTTGCAAATGTTACAGAAGCCCATATGCGGTCCAACGGATAATGAGGGCAACACATTGATTATGGGGACTCTTTAAATAGGTTATTGATCAGTATGAACTTAGAAGTAATTAATAGGGAAGACCCCCACACAGGATGTTTGGCCAAGACTTGGGAGTACATAGAAAGGGTCTACGATCAACTACATCATAGCCTCAGAACCCATAATTGTCTGGATAACTAAGATAGAGGTGAGCTTTTCAGGCTTTAGTGACCATGCCTCTTTCTCTTGTGTGAGGGTATACATAAAACACAATCAGAAAACTTCCCAAAGTCGACCTTAGCTAGGAAGAATGGTTCCATTCTGAATTAGGACAAATAGATATTTCTACCTGTGGTCCTAATTCGCAAGCAGTCCGAGGTGAAGGTATGCTTAAACGCAGACTCTACTCCAGACCACGTCACCGTAGAATTCTTTGATGTATTGGCAACAATTAAAATTCCTCTGACATTGGCAGTCTCTCTTAAGAAGAGCTTGCCAGTCTGATGGTTTGACTCAATATGCACTAAAGCTTTGTGAAACATGCATACAGCTCTATGCATGGTCCCAAGAGATAACTTCCTGGTTCGGAGTTTACAGGCCAAATATGAGGAGGCGAGATCCTCCAGGATAAAGAGTTTAAGGGAGTAAGCCTGGGTGAATTTGCGAATAGCGTCCATGAACAAGGACAGCCATGGGTTCTGGTAGGTGGAGAATGCCCCGTTTCTAAAGGAAGTAACTAATCCAACATTAGATGTGCATATTGAGGAAACGGGATTGGTGGCTCATTTTGAGAAAATATATGAGACTACCCTTGGACCCACAGATCACACACACAGCTATCCTCCGGGGGATGAAACTTCCCATCTAGTGTTTGAGGTGGTGGCGGTAAAGAGAGAGTGTAGCACCCTGATGGACCCTGGCGCTGATGGGGTACCGGTAGACGTGTTTTGGGAGCACCAGGAATTATGGGCACCACTACTGGCAAACGCTTTTAATTCAATAACTAAGAAGGGCCCTCCAAAGTCATGGAAGCAATCTATAGTTGTACCCATATATAAGAAAGGGGATAAGTCGAACCCTAAAAATTATAGACACATCTTACTGATTGACAGTACGGCCAAACTTCTGGGGTGCTTGTTACTGCACAGGCTGGACGAGTGGGCAGAGGAAAGGAACATCCTCGCGAAAACACAGTACGGTTTTAGAAAGGGAAAAGAGACTATCGACCAGTGTGTTAATTTGAGCATGATGATAGCTAAATACACGGTGGCTAAGAAAGGCCACATTTTTATGGCCTTTATGGATTTAACAGCTGCATTTGGTGGCATTTCCCATTCCAAATTGTGGGTCATTATGGAGAACATAGGAGTTGACGTGCTCATTATTGATTTTATAAGACAGATGTACTCCTGGGCAACCGCCTATGTTCGTTACGGAAGGGATGGGGAGTGCACAATTTTATTTTATATTGAGTGGGGCGTCGGGCAGGGCTGCGCCCTTGCACCATTTTTGTTTTCACTTTACACTAACAGCGTGGAAGCAGTCCTAGCAGAGAGCTCCAGAGATGTCCCATATATCGACTCTGGTCCTCTCAATATACTCCTCTATGCAAACGATGCAGAGCTCATTGCCAGAACAGAGCGAACACTGCAGGGACTCATAGAGGATCATACCACATTTGTGGAAAGCCTGGATCTTCATGTGAATAAATCTAAGACTTATGGACTCCTTTCTGGTGCAATGAGATGAGATGAGGCTAAATGTTGTAACATCCATCAGAAATCCCCACAAATACAAAACTACCCTTTACTTTCTGACTCGCCTGCCTCTCAGCACAGACAATGTTTGTCAAGTGATCTTTTCTCTTTGTGCGAGTGAAATTAAGTATGTAATTTCTCTAGCTCAGCGCTGCGTACTTTCAGCTAGATTCACAGCCTAGGGGATGGGTGGGAACCTGCTGATTTGATTTCACCACGATCAGCAAATGTGAAGCATAGCCTCACTTCAGACAAAATACCCACATCCCTTAAAAATCCGTTTATATCTATTGGTGGCAGCAACAGAAGATAAATAATCTTGTAGATACGCCACCTGAGCTTCCAATCTGTGAAATATCACTGATCCCCAACTAAGGAAACAACAATGGTGAAAAAAAAACAGAAATGCAGGAAACAACAATGGTGAAAGAAAAACAGAAGTGACAAGGACAATTAATATATTTAATTCAAATAGTTTATTTAGCATACACACAGAAGAATGCGAAGCATGATCGTTTTTATTGACAATTGTGTTAAAATAATAAAGGATGAGAGCCTAGTTTCCCCTTCCTGAGGCGTAAAAATATTATTTGCACATGCACTAAAACCCTCTTTTGAAAAATACTACGAGTTGTTTCAGAAAAGCGCAGTGCTCAAAATGCAAATATGTGCTGTTGGGGGCAGAGACTGTATTTCTCAGCTGAACTCTGCACATCTCCAAGCAATTGTAACATGGCATGAGGTAGGGGGTGGGGGCACTGTACAGGCACCCTCTGAAAACAGCGTCTGACATTAGATCTCGGTGTTTGAATGCTCAGCAAATTTGATGAGATAAGAACAAGATTTACAGGCCTGTTTACAGAAACAGAGCGTAGCTCGTAGCAGGTGAAAACAGACCCGATTGTGTGAATTGCTTTTCAACAAAGAAAAAAGTAGTTTTTAAAACAGATGCTTAAATGAAACCAGTGGATTGATATAGTAATTGGTCCATTCACTCGGGGAGAGCTAAACACAGGAAGAGGCATGTCGCATGCATGCCATGGACAAATGGGGAGAACGAATAGGAGAGTGATGATGGAGCCAGCAAATGGGAAGCCTATGGGCATGCTGATGCCCACAAAGTATATACATCATGTCTCGAAGAGACAGCGCTGTCTAGCCGAGACCTAAAATTAAAGCAGGTTGTTATATAAATTTAGACACCAAACAAACACAATTGGATGAGTATAACCAGAGTTATAGATTTTAGAAGGAGAGATTAATCAGTGCAATTCACTACAGCAAAACTTTACCATTGTGGTCAGTGGGAAAAAGCACTATTGACATTCGGTCACAAGCCTTGGCAGCGGTAGCTCAGCGTGAAGATATTTTGACTACCGGGGAGGGAACGGTAGCCCCCTGAAACTTGCTGGAGGTTAGGACTGCGTTTCCCATAATGCAATAGACCATCTACTTTTGGGCAATCCTTCGGAGGTCCTGATGGCCAGCGATTCTTTGGTTACGGGAGTGTGCTTTTACCTGCAGGCTTCAGGGGACTAGGACCACTAGTCCAAGGGAGTCTGGAGTTGCCTTTGGTGCTCAAAGGTGTCCCTCTGTCTGGGGGAACCGGTCTTTGGTCCAGGGCGAGTTGCAGTCGTGCAGTTGCATAGTGGTTGGCATTGGTGCTGGTTATAGCGCCTTTGCTTTGTGCAGGTCCAGAAGTCGCAGACTTTGGTCTCTTATTTGTCCTTTGCTGCAAGTCATCTCAGATCTGACGTGCCTAGATTTATTGGTATTACAGGTGTGGGTTCAAGTAGCCCATGAGCTACTAGCCCGAGCGTCTAATCCGGCCCTGAGGTGTCCACATCCGGGGGTGTATGTCACCTTTTCTATCCAGAACCCTCTATTGTGCCACTTCTTAAAATGGCAGAAATTTTCCTTGGCTGTACAGACCAGGTAGCCTACCCTAGGGGAGTCGCAAGCCACCTGGGAGTGTACGCCTCCTGACTATCTAATTTTCCAGCCTGGCCCGGGTGCAAATGTGCCTGGGGACAGGGGAGGGCTGTTTCCTCCTTTCTGAGTCAGCTTGCTTGCCTATTAGAGGCAGTGCATGCTTTGAAGCTCAGCGCCTTGATGTACAACTTCACTAGCCATCCTGTTAGGGAGCCAGGTGTCACCTCCTTCCCACGCAGGCCTTTGTTTCTGACTCCTGGTATTGTTCACACTGCCTGGCTGGCTCAGATTCCGGTCTTGGTGGTAGCAGCTGCAGGCTGCCAGCCAGGGCACAGAAAAGGCTAGGGCAACCTCTAAGGTAGCCACCTGGGTGCATGTCACATTAAACCCGACATTGGAATCATGTCAGGGGTGATGAGGCACGTTGTTTGATACCAAACATGACTATATTTAGTGGGACCATCACGAAGCTGGCGACCTCGGGTGCCGGGTGTCAGCCCATGTTATCCTGTGACCCACTGATCACTTATAGTAGCCCTCAATATAAAGAGGCTACTATAGGGACATATAAGCTCGCACTTGTATGGCCACACCTTTAATATAATGCACCCTGCCTCCTTTGCTCAGGAGGCCTACCTTAGGGGTGAGTGACATATATTAAAAATAGTGCTTTGACCATGCCACTCATGGTGAGGGAAAAGTTGAGTTGGAGCAGTTTGCACTGTTCTGCAGTCTGCAATGGCACACCTGCTTTCATCTGTTTACATGGGGCACTCACAGTGGCACAAACAGCGCTTCAGCCCTGGTGACACCTTTAACACCCTTTCATCTGTGGTTTATAGTCAGCATGAACTTGGCTACCCATGATGTGTATGGTATAGTGCCAGTGTTACAGATAACACAAGCTTGCTTTGCCTATGGGGGTTGTATGTATGGTAGCAGTCAAGTCGCTTCATATTATTTTGCACTTCCACAGTTCTAATAGTACACCCGTTTAAAGAGCAATGTGTACAAAAGAAGCTTGGATGATGTCATCAGTGATGTCATATATGATGCCATAGAACATGTCATGAGTGATGTCATGTGAGGTCATAAGCAGTGCATGGCAGGGGCGCAAGTTGTAGTTAGCTCTGTAACTAAACCTCATGATTTTCTGTCTTTGTTTTTAGTTCAAAACTTTAATGTTGTCATAGGGCTTGCCCCTGGGGACCCCATCATCTAGGGCCTTTTTTATCTTTTTTTTTTATTAAAGGGGAGGGGGGGCACGCAGTTCCTTCGCTGAGCCTCTTTAGGCCCTGGGGATTCCATCCCCCAGGGACTTTTTAAAAACAAATTATTATCATTATTTTTTAATATATGTTATAAAAGGCACAATCTCTGGTCCAAGATCTAGCTTCCTGCTAAATTTGATGTAATTCCAATCAGCAGTTTTTGCTGTAGCCTTGCCTAAAGAAGTCTATGGAAAATGTTTGGAGATTTTGCGTTTTTGCGCCCCCTTTTTCTCACAACACCCTCCCCCCCTCCCCCCTCCCTCCCAGCTTGAGGGATCATCCTGAAACGTTCCAGGAAGGCTCAAAGGTGGAAGAACTTTTTTTCTGGAAAGTTTTGTGAAGATTGGTCAAACAGGGCCAAATGTATTGGCAAACCAGAAAAACGCTCTTTTTATGGAAAAACCGAGCTAACTATACCTAGTGGCAACTGCTATTAGGATATATATATGCGGATTCATTCCTATGACACAATCCAGCGGCTGGGCGAAGGGTTCTGCAACGCATACTGAGTAGTGGCAGCCCAAATGTGGGGCAGGAATAAGAACTGTATTATTGAATAGGCAAGTCGTGGAGGTGTGGACATGAAACAAATGGCATTGAGTCATAATAAGATCTATGGCAGTATCGAAGTAGAATTGCTGAATTGGGACATTATATACTGACTTATCACCACACCAACATGGCAGCGAAGAACACGACTACAGCCCGAACTGCTGAACGGAAATACACCAAATTTGGCAGAAAGCTAGATGTTGGTCCAGAAAGCTTGCTTTTCGTGATTTGGCGTTGAGTAGTTTCAGAGATATTTAAGTTTAAAATTTATAGATATCTGGGAGCCCAAAATCCTACTGAAATTTGATTGGCTGCCAACACTTTAACCAGGAAATGTTTGCAGCCATCTTTGGACTCAACTTGAAGCCGAATCCCACAAAAAAAGATTTAAAAAAAGAAAAGGGGCCAGGGTATGGACACCCTGAGCCACGACCGTGGTGCAGGGGTCTCCCAAAGACTCGGCCACAGCTAAAAAGCATGTTATTAAAAAAAATTCTCAATAAAATCAGCGGGTGGATCTGCAAATTTTTCCGAGATTTAAATTGAAAAACACTGTCACCCATGCTTTTAGTTTATTAAGTTTATTTGGCCCCCAGGTTGGCTAGGTCCAGGGTGCATTGGGGGCTAGAAAAGGAGGGGCACATGGAGCCCCCCTCCTAGGGCCTATAGTAGCCCCGGGGATTGCCACCTCCCCGGGGCTTTCATAGAAATGAGTGAGGGGCCGCGCGGACCCCCCCTCCCCCGCAGCCCAGGGGACCACCTCCTTCCCGGGGCAAACAGTAATAACTATGCGGGGGCCACTACCCCCAGGGAAAACAGTAATAACTATGCAGGGGCCTGCTCGGCCACCCGCAGCTACAGAGACATCACCACCCTGGGGCAAACAGTAATAACTATGCGGGATCTCACCCGGCCCCCTTGCAACCCTGGGAACCACCACCTCCTTGGGGCTGTGCCCAGCAATAGAGGGGGAGCGGCTTGGTCCCCCTCCTGGAGCCATATATGGCCCTGGGGACTGCAACCCGCCAGTGCCGGCTCCTGCAATGTCCTGGGGTGCCCATCCCCGGAACAGTGCAGTTTGCTATGGCTTGGCGGGAGCATTGCCGATCCCACCAAACTATAGCAAACGCTGCTCCACTTTCAGCAAGCGAGAGCATTAAAAATGCTCTCGCTTGCTGAACGCAGAACAGAATTGCTTTAGGACAGAGGGAGCTGCATGTTCAGCAGCTCCCTCTGTCCAAAAGCAATGCCGGCTCCTGCAGGACGCGAGGAGCCGGCAGGGACCACAGGGGCCTTCAGGCTCCCCCGTGGTCCCCAACAAAGTGTCTAGATGCCCTGGGTGGGACCAGTGCACCCAGACTAGAGGCGGGGGAGGGGGTGGGATCCCCGGGGCCCGCTTCCCTTTATTTATAAAAAGGAAAGGCCGGGCCCTGGGGGATGGGTCCCCGGGGCCAAGATCGGCCCAGGGAGAGGGGCAATGTGGCCCTCCTACCCATTCCAAAAATGCCTGGCCCTGGGATGGGGTCCCCCGGGCCAAAATCAGCCCAGGGAAGGGGGTTACACTGCCCCCTTCCCTAAAAAAAGAAAATTATATAAAAACGCCCGGCAACTCGCCGGAGGCTCTGCCCCCTTTCTCTAACACTCTGCAAACACACCTCCTGGTGCGCTGCTGGTTGAGGGATGAAGTCCCCTTGTCTTCAGAGGTTCCTTGGGGGCCAGCAAGCCCTCCTGTAACCTCCAGTAAGTCCCACACGGCGGGATTGCCGAGAGGTCTTTGGAGGCCACGCCCCCTTTCTCCACCACTCTACAAACACTCCTCCTGGCATGCTGCTTGTTCTGGGATGAAGTCCCCTTGGCTCCAGAGGGTCCTTGGGGGTGAACAAGCCCTCCTGCTACCTCCAGTAAGTCCCACACAGCGGGATTGCTGAAAGGTCTTCGTAGGCCACGCTGCCTTTCTCCACCACTGTGCAAACACGCCTCCTGGTGCACTACTGGTTGGAGGATGAAGTCTCCTTGGCTGCTGAGGGTCCTTGGGGGCCAACAACCCCTCCTGTTACCTCCAGTAAGTGCCACACAACGTGATTCCTGAGAGGTTTTGGAGGCCACGCCCCCCTATCTCCACCACTCTGCAAACGCAACTACCAGTTACAAAACCATAGAAATTCACACAGGTTACAGAAATGTTATAGTTAGGAAATAGAATTTGAGAAAACCTTAGAAATTCACTGAAAAAAGCAAAGGTTACCGGGACGTTATAGTTAGGCTGACATTTGACTCGTACAAAACCAGTGAAATTCAGCAGTTATAGTTACCTGAGCTAACTATAACTTACGCCACCGCAATGCCCTGCTTATGACCTCACATGTTACATCACTGATGACATGGTCAATGACATCACTGATGACATTACTGATGACATCTCAAATGAGCCACTCGCACCACAGTCACTCACCCACTCATAGAGCCACTCACAAAGCCACTCAGCCGCCCATACAACCACCAACACACCCACTCACACATACAGCTACTCACACAACCACTCACTCACCCATATAGCCACTCACACTGGCGCTCACTCACCCATATACCACTCATGCACCCACCCATACAGCCAGTCACACACCCACTCACTCATAATACAGTCACTCACACAGCCACTCACTCACCCATACTATTCACACAGCCACTCACACACCCATAGAGCCACTCACACACAGAATCAGACAGTCACACAGCCACTCCGATGACATATGATAGAAATAGTATCACTCAGTAGTACAGAAACAATAGTAATTTAGCTTATGCAGTAACTTAGTATTTATCTTTAAGTCTCCAAAACGTTTTCGAAACATTCATTGGATGATGTCATCAGTGATGCCATTTGAGATGTCATTAGTGATGTCACTGACCATGTCACGAGTGATGTAATATGTGAGGTCATAAGCAGTGTATTGCGGGGCGTTAGTTATAGTCAGACTAGGTAACTAAAACTACAGAATTTCACTGGTTTTGTACAAGTGAGATCTGAGCCTAACTATAATGTCCCTATAACCTTTGTTTTTTCAGTGAATATGTTGGACTTGGCCCTTTTTGCAGGGTCATCCCTGAACTTTTTGCCTTCCTCCTAGCCTTTTTTCTGACATGGGTTGGTGGTTTTAGGACTCTGGGCACTTTAGCAATGCTGTTCAGTGTAAAGTGCATGTGCTCTCTGTAGTAAACATGGTAAGATTGGTCTACACCTGTTTGGCATATTTGATTTACCTGTCAGTCCCTTGTAAAGTGGTATCTCAGATACCCAGGGCCAGTAAATTAAATGCTACTGGTGGGCTTGCAGCGCTGATTGCGCCACCCACCAAAGTAGCCTTTCAAACCTGTCTCAGGCCTCTGCCACCGCAGGGCCTGTGCGCGCAGTGTTACTGCCGCTGTGACGTGGCACCTAAAGTGCGTGCCACGTCTGTGACCCCCTTTTTCTGCATATCAGTCACCCTTAAGGTAGTCCCTAGCTAGCCCTATGGGCAGGGTGCATTGTAGGTAAAAGGTAGGACATGTACCTTAAGTGTGTGACATGTCCTGGTAGTGACAAACAGCCATTTTGGTTTCTCACTGCTGTGAGGCTGCCCTCCCATTGGAATGCATTGGGGATTCCCTGATAAGTGTTTCAGTGGTAATTCCTGATATGAGAGGAGCAGCGTGGTCAAAGTTTGGTATGTTTGGAATAGTAATAATAAATGCTGCGCAATGGTGTGTGCGGATTTATTATCACTATTTTAGAAATGCCACTTTTAGAAGTTGGCATTTCTGTGTGCTATGTGTCTGCCTGTCTGATGTGTATTGCATGTCTGGCTCTAGAGTGACAGGGGCTGGTGAGGTGTGGTGGCTCCAGGGAGGGCAGGGTGAGTCAGCGCTAGGCTGAATAGGGGACCTGCATTTGGAGTAGTGGGAGGAGTAGTCCCCTGACCCTGAATAGGTCTGTGCCTGCCTAGGTGAATGCTGGCTCCGCCCCCTGTAGAGTGTGATGACCGAGCCCTCACCTGACAAAGGGGAAGAGGAGCCCTGTAAACAAAGTGCTCCAATTCCCACCAGAACCAGTTGAGACTGGTTCTCCCAGCCCTGTGCCAAGGGCAAAACAAAGGAAAATGATGTATAAATATTGGGGCTGGGACTCCATGTAAGGGTTGTGCTTTTTGTGCTTACTTGGACTTGCGGCCGGCAGGCTGCCAGCCTGCCAGGAGGAACCACCGCTGTGGATTGACCTGCTGCCCTGCCTGGCAGCGGAGGGGTCTGCTAACCAAGGAGCCCCAGCGTGCTGGCCTGCCTGCTGTTACTTTGCCCATCCTTTGCCCTGGAACTTGGGGGTCCTATCGCCTCGTGAGCGCTGCATCTGCTTCCCAGTTGCTCCAGGACGAGAGGAGCGCTGGTGTCCTGCAGCGCTGTGGTGCGAAGTACGCAGAGGGAATCCTGGCGTGTGGACTCCCCCGTGCTGCTGGGGAGCGAAGCGGGAGCCTACCCCGCATTCCGGGTACTTCTGTGACAAGAGCGGGAGCCCACCCCGCATTTTGGGTGCTTCCGAAGCGGGAGCCAACCCCGCATTTACGCCCTGCTGAGGGGCCGCCGCTTCACGATCAGCGACCCAGGAGAAATATGGGAGAAGAGGAAGCCAGGCAGGCTGCCTGGTTGTAGGCGGGGCCGGCCGGTAGGAAGGAAGTCGCCGGACGTCCAGTTGCCGCTGCGCGGATCGGTGCACTCTGCCCTGCCGTAGTGGGCACTGGATCACCTTGGGTGCCTGCAGCCAAGAGAGAAGGGAGCCGCTACGAGGTAGGAGTCCTCGCTGCTCCCCTGTGGTGACGTTCGGGGGCCCGGCGGAAGAAATAGTCGAGCCTCCGCCTGGCTGTGGGCAGGGCTCCCCCGTGAGGAAAGGGGGGGAGCCCCGAGTGTGGCCGAAGGCGCCGTTTGGGAAAATGCAGCGCCCGCAGAGGGGAGCACTGTCGGTGCCAACGAGCCGCTGCTGACTTCCTGGCTGGAGGAGCCCCGGTGAGGGGGGGCTCCCCAAAACACCCTGTTGGTGCCTACTTGCGCCAGTTGACGCGGAAGAGTCCCGGTGAGTGGGGCTACATTTGCGCATAACGAGGTGCCGATTGAAGTCGCCGGACGTCCAGTTGCCGCTGCGCGGATCGGCGCACTCTGCCCTGCCGTAGTGGGCACTGGATCGCCTTGGGTGCCTGCAGCCGAGAGAGAAGGGAGCCGCTATGAGGTAGGAGTCCTCACGGCTCCCCTGTGGTGACGTTCGGGGGCCCGGCGGAAGAAACAGTCGAGCCTCTGGAAGCCAGGCTAAGCCTGGCTGTGGGCAGGGCTCCCCCGTGAGGAAAGGGGGGGAGCCCCGAGTGTGGCCGAAGGTGCCGTTTAAGAAAATGCAGCGCCCGCAGAGGGGAGCACTGTCGGTGCCAACGAGCCGCTGCTGACTTCCTGGCTGGAGGAGCCCCGGTGAGGGGGGCTCCCCAAAACACCCTGTTGGTGCCTACTTGCGCCAGTTGGCGCGGAAGAGTCCCGGTGAGTGGGGCTACATTTACGCATAACAAGGTGCCGATTGAAGGCACCAGGAGAAGCCCCGGTGAGTGGGGCAGGCAAAGCACATGGGTGGTGCCTATTTCACACAGTTGCACCGCTGATTGCGGGCAGCTGCAACACGGGGGCAATTTTGGTTCCCTGAGTGGGACTTGAGAGGCACAGTGGTGCCAGGTCTAATTTCTCAGCTGCACCGCGAGAGTGCGCGGGCAGCTGCAAAGAGGGGGCATCTTGGATTTCTGAGAGTGAGGAAGGGGTGAGTTGCACCCCCCTGCCCCAGTGCGCTATGCACGTTGTTTTGCTGCATTGGCAGCCAAAGGGCAAGTGAAAGGTCCTATCTTTACGCCCTGACATTTGGGACAAAGGGCATTGGGCCTGTTAGACCTGGCACCATTGGCGTGGGTCTCCCTTCCATTTTTTGCTGTTGCCTCCTGTATTTTTACTATGTTTTTGCTGGTCTAGATGCTTTGGGCACTTTGCCACTGCTATTCAGTGCCAAAGTGCAAGTGCTCCCTATTGTAAATTGATGTATTGGATTAGTGACTCCATGATTGGCTTATTTGATTTACTTGTCAGACCCTAGTACAGTGTACCATGTGTGCCCAGGGCCTGTAAATCAAATGCTGCTGGTGGGCTTGCAGCACTGGTTGTGCCACCCACAGAAGCATTTTGTAAAGTATGGCTCAGGCCTGCCATTGCAGAGCCTGTGTGCAGCCTGGGGCTGCCATGTCGACTTGGCAAGTGCACCGACTTGCCAGTCCCTAAACCTTCCCTTTTCTACATATTAGTCACACCTAAGGTAGGCCCAAGGGCAGGGTGCATTGTATGTAAAAGGTGGGACATGCCCTGATGTGTGTGGCATGTCCTGATAGTGAATTACAGCCAATTTCGTTTTTCACTATTGCAAGGCTATCTGTTCCCATAGGCCAGAATGGGCAGTTTGATTATAACATCTTATAATCATAACTGACCCAGGGAACAAGATAGGAAAATAAAGTTTAGTATGCCTGAACTCAGAATGTTAAAATACATCTTTTAGTGTGGGTGATTTTTACAGTCTGTGTTTGCAAATACCACCTTTAGAAAGTAGGAATTTTCTTGCCTAACCATCGAGCATGCTTCTGATAGGTTTGTGTATTCCATGTCTGGTTTGTGAGTGACAGAGGGCTGGAGAGGGCTTTGGCTCCAGCAGTCTGATGGGTCAGGGCTGGGCTGAATAGGACCAGCATTGAATAGAGAGTAGGGGGCGGGGATTTCCTTTCACTGACCTGAGCCCTCATAGAATAGAGAGTAGGGGGAGGAGATTTCCTTTCAGCTACCTGGGCCAGGTCTGCTCTCAAACAATGCTGTCTCCACCTCCTGCCAGGAAGCTGCACCCAGGAGGACAGAACTGGTTTTGGCTGGGCACAGAGACACTCTCTGCCTTCAGAGAACAAAGGATTTACTGGTATAAATATTGGGGCCCAGACCCCCAGAACTTTAGATCACTTCTGGGAATCAAGACAAACCTTTGCCAAGGAGAAGAACCAAGAAAGCTGAAGGAGTAGACTGCCCCTGTGCTGTGCTATTTCTGGGGTTGGCCTGCAGTGGTTACTTTATTTGCCAAGGAAAGAGGAAGAGGACTTTTGTGAACTTTTCATCATCTTGAAGAAGAAGCTCCAAGGGCTTGAAGTGTGCTTGCCTCCTGCCTGAAGTCTCAGGGATACAAGACTTCACCACCAGCTCCCCTGAATTCCCTTGCTGAGGAATTCTACCTGCAGAGAGGTGCCTACTGTTGTTTGGGCCCTCTGAGAAGACTGCGTGTCGCTGGGAGCTGGAAGCGCGACGCAACGAGGAGAAGCGTGTCGCCGTCGCAGCAGTTGCCGTCGCATCGCCGAAGAAGCGTACCGCCGCCGCAGCTGTTCGCCGTCGCATCACCGACGAAGCGTGTCGCATCACCAGAGAAGCGTGTCACCGCCGCAGAGGTCGCCGTCGCATCACCGGAGAAGCGTGTCGCAGGGCCTGTCGCGGCTCAGAAGTTACCGAGTTTGCCGCACGGCCGTCGGGCGTGCACGCATTGCATCCAACGTTGTCGCATTGCATCCAAGACGCCATTTTGTCGCACCGGATCGTCGCATCGCATCGAGGCGCCATTTTGTCGCATCGTAACCGGAACGCAGTAAGAAACCGACGCCTCACCTCTTCTCCGGTAAGGAACCGATGCATCACCTCCCCTGCGCTGCAGTAAGGAACCGCGCATCACCTCCCCCGAAGCAAGGAACCGACGCATCACCTTCCCTGCGACCCTTTTGTTTGTATTGCGTGACGCATCCAAGGTACTTTGAGAGTAAAGTGTCGCATTTACCATCTACATTGAACTAAGCTATTTCTACCATTTTAAAGTCTATTTTTGATTACAGTATTGTGGATTTTTGTCGTTTGGTCTTGTGCTAAGTCTAGTAAAGATTACTTATTTTTCTAAACTGGTGTGGTGTCCATTTGTAGTGTTTTCACTGTATTACTGTATGTGTTCACAAATGCTTTACACACTGCCTCTGAGATAAGCCTGTCTGCTCGTGCCAAGCTACCGAGGGGGTGAGCAGGGGTTATCCAGGAGTGTACCCCCCTTTCCCTGACTAGAAGCAAGGGCCCCTACTTGGTCAAAGGTACCTACCTCTGCCAACTAGAGACCCCCAATTCTAACATTGGTGGTCAGCGGTGAGGATTTGGACTTGCATTTGTGACTCATATACAGTGATTGGTGTACACTACTAGTGAGTGCAGACCATAACGCGACCACATACATTTTTGGTAGAATTTTCCTTGGAACTTCTTTTTGCTTTTTGAGAACTGCCAACTGATTTTCACCATGAGCAAAGCAGCATCCATTGCATCTGTTGACATTGATTTTGAAGAAGATAGGATTGACACCTACACTGTGTCTTACCTCAAAGCTGCTTGCAGGAAATGTAAAATCTCTATGAAAGGCCACACCAGGAAAGAGGAATACCAAAAGGCGCTGAAGGCCTGGGTAGAATATAGGAATGCCAGTGAGCATCCTGAAGAGCCTAGGGAGGAGGCAGAGAATTTAGATGGGCAGCTAGAGGGGCCAGTGGGCCTGGATGGGAGGAAAGTGCCTTCCAGAGCTGGCAGCAGTGTTTCTTCAAAGGACCTGTCCCCAAGAGAGTTGGAGGACAGGGAGAGAGATAGAGTGCATAAGATGGAGCTGGCCAAGCTCCAACTGGGTGGTCAGATGGAGTTGGAGAATAAGAAGTTGGCCTTGGAGGAAAAAAGGATGCATTTAGAGCATGAAAGGACGTTCAGGGAGTTGGAATTAAAAGCCAAAAGTTTAGAAATGTCTCCCTCTGGTGGCAGCGAACCATCCGTGCCTGTAGAAACAAGAGTGTTTATTCCCAAGGATGTCATTAAGGAGTTTCATAAGAATGAAGATATTGGGCAATGGTTTAAGGCCTATGAGGTAGCTATGACCTCCCACCGGGTCCCTGAGAAGGATTGGGGAGCGGGGTTGTGGGGGCGGTTCCTCAGTGATGGGCGGGATACCTTATTGGATTTGCCGTCTGAGGATCAGAATTCTTATGTGCACATGAAGGAAGCCTTAATGACCAGGTATGGGTTGACTCCTGAGCTTTATAGACAAAGGTTTAGGAATTGTAAGAAACTGGAGTCTAGCACTTGGGTAGAATATGTGACTTTTTTTTGCAGAGCATTGGATGGTTGGGTGAAGGGTAGCAAAGTGAATATCAGGAGCTCTATGATTTGTTTGCATGGGAGCACTTGTCTAGTAATTGTTTTCCAGAGCTACGCCAGCACCTTATTGATAGCAAGCTGACTAACCCTAGGAAGCTTGCTGAGGAGGCGGACTGCTGGGTTAGTACCCGGGTCCACAAGGGTCATGTGGGAGACTCCGCCAAAGGTGGGCAGGGTCCCCAGCAGAAGAGTGGGGGGGACAAGGGTAAACAGAGGGAGTTCCAGAAAGGGCCCCAAAGTAATCCCCAAGGGAACCAAGGGAAGGGTTCCCAGCCTCCCCCTGAGAAGAAGTCAGGGGCCCGACAGGTAAACCTGTTCAGAGGGGACCCCCGAAATGTTTTAAGTGTGGTGAGGTGGGCCCCAGTGATCCCTCCTGAAAACGAATGCAGCACCCACTGGTGCACCGCCCCGACAGATGGCTAGTGTAGCCCTGGGGGAGGAGATGGGTGTCCAAGGTGGGTGGGGTCCCGCAGAGATGTCCCTAGTCTCTTTAGGAGACTGTGAGGTGGTCCCCAGGACCCAGCTGCCTGATAACACTAAAAAGTACAGGCAGTGGGTGACCATCAATGGCCATAGAGTGGAGGCTCTTAGAGACACCGGAGCCAGTGTGACAGCTGTCAGTTGTCGGCTGGTGTCTGAAGAGCAGGTGGTCCCCAATGCATTTTACCCTGTCGTTGCCGCTGACAACACAGAGAGCCACTGCAAGGTGGCCCAGGTTCCCTTTGAGTGGGGTGGTCTCAGGTACCCTTCAAGTAGCTGTGAGGCCAGCCATGCCTGTTTGACTGTCTGTTGGGTAGCGATTTGGAGAGCTCCCCTTGGGCTAAGGTGGAGCGAAGTGCTCATTTGGAGATGTTGGGTCTGCCTGAGTGGGCGTGTGTGACCACTCGGTCCATGGCAGCCAGTTAGGGTGTTCAAGAGGACCTGGAGCCTGAAAGAGTGGCCCAGGTGCCTGCCTTAAAGAGAAGAGGCCGGGGCGCAGGAAACCCGCCCCCACCGTTCCCACGGTCCAGGAGGAGGCAGACCTTGAGGGGGATGCCCTGGAACATACAGGCGAGCAAGTAGCTGAACTGGGGGACCTGCCTGAGCTGACCCATTGGCAGCAGGAAGGAGGCCCCTCCAGGGAAGAGTTCTGTGAGGAGCAGAAAAGTGCCCTTCTCTTGTGGGTTTGCGGCAACAGGCTGCAAACCAGGCAGCAGGTGATCAGTCTGGATCACATTGGATTTACTGGGAGAATGGTCTCCTGAATAGCGAGCCTAAGGTTGCTGAGCCTGGGTCAGCCCGTGTGCTGGTGGTACCCCAGCGCTTCAGAGCCTTCCTACTGGGTTTGGCTCATGATGTACCTTTAGCAGGACATTTGGGGCAGGACAAGACCTTTGAAAGGCTTGTCACCCACTTTTATTGGCCCCAAATGCGCAAGAGTTCAGATACTCATTGCAGGACCTGTCAGACTTGCCAGGCAAGTGGAAAGAGTGGGAGGAAGTACAAGGCTCCTCTCCATCCATTCCCTGTGGTCAGCACCCCCTTTGAAAGGGTGGGCATTGACATTGTGGGGCCTCTGGATCCCAAGACAGCCATGGGCAACAGGTTCATCCTGGTCTTGGTGAACCATGCCACCCGGTACCCGGAAGCCATCCCTCTCCGGTCGGTGACGGCCCCCGTGGTAAGTTGTGCGTTGATGGGGATTTTCTCCCGTGTGGGGTTCCCCAGAGAAGTGGTGTCAGACCCTGGTACCAACTTCATATCCAAGTATATAAAGTCCCCGTGGCAGGAGTGTGGTGTAACCTATAAGTTCACCACTCCTTACCACCCCCAAGGTAATGGGCTGGTTGAGAGATTCAACCGGACCCTCAAAGGCATGATTATGGGTCTTGAGGAACCTATGAGGCGTAAGTGGGATGTCCTCTTGCCTTGCCTTCTCTTTGCTTACAGAGAGGTGCCACAGAAGTCCTTAGGGTTCAGCCCCTTTGAACTGCTGTATGGTCACCCTGTAAGAGGACCTCTGAGTTTGGTAAAGGAAGGCTGGGAGAAAGCTCCCAGGAAACCTCCCCAGGATGTATATAGCTACATGCTGGCCTTCAGAAACCAAACCCGGCGTTTCAGGCAACTCGCTCAGGCGAATCTGGAAGTCAGCCAGGAGGAAATGAAGCGGTGGTACGATCAGAATGCCACTCTGATTGAGCTTCAGCCTGGTCAGAAAATTTGGGTCATGGCCCCCGTGGAGCCCTGTGCGCTCCAGGATAAGTGGACCGGACCATTTGAGGTGGTGGAGCACAAGAGTGATGTCACCTATTTGGTGGACTTGCGGTCTCCCAGGAACCCTTTGCGGGTCCTGCATGTCAACCGCCTGAAGCCCCACTTAGAGAGGTCCGAAGTGGGCATGCTCCTAGCAACAGATGATGGAATGGAGGAGGAGACTGAGCCTCTTCCTGACCTCCTGTCTGCAACAGAGCAAGATGGGTCAGTGGATGGTGTAAACCTCTCTTCCACCCTGACCCCTGAGCAACAGAATGACTGTCGCCAGTTGTTGGGACAGTTTTCTGATCTGTTCTCCCCGACTCCCAGTGTCACTGATTGGTGTGTCCATGATGTAGACACTGGGGACAGTCCTCTTGTTAAGCACAAAACTTACAGAGTGACTGACAGGGTGAGAGCTTGCATCAAGGAGGAGGTCTCCAAGATGCTTGCGTTAGGGGTGATTGAGTCCTCTAACAGTCCTTGGGCCAGCCCAGTGGTCTTGGTCCCAAAGGCTGCCGCACCGGGTGCCACGCCAGAACTCCGGTTCTGTGTGGACTACCGAGGGCTCAATTCAGTCACCAGGACTGACGCGCACCCCATCCCCAGATCTGATGAGCTCATTGAACGGTTAGGGGCTGCCCGGTACCTCAGCACATTTGATCTAACGTCTGGGTACTGGCATATCGCCTTAACTGATGGGGCAAAAGAGAGGTCAGCATTCTCCACACCAGATGGGCACTACCAATTCCGGGTTATGCCCTTTGGAATGAAGAATGCCCCTGCCACCTTTCAGAGGTTGGTCAACCAGGTGTTGGCCGGACTGGAAGATTTCAGTGCCGCCTACCTGGATGACATTGCAGTGTTCAGCGCCAGTTGGGAAGAACATCTACGCCACCTCTGGGAAGTGTTGATGGCACTGCGGAGAGCAGGCCTCACGATCAAGGCGAGTAAGTGCCAGATCGGGCAGGGTTCTGTGGTGTACTTGGGACACCAGGTGGGGAGTGGCCAGGTGGCGCCCCTACAGCCCAAGATTGATACCATCCTGGCTTGGGAGCCCCCCAAGACCCAGACAGAGGTGAGAGCCTTTTTAGGACTCACTGGGTACTACAGGAGGTTTGTCAAGGGGTATGGCAGCATTGCTGCACCCTTGACTGAGCTGACTTCCAGGAAGCAGCCCAAGAAAGTGAACTGGACTGACACATGTCAGAAAGCTTTTGATGCCCTGAAGACTGCCATGTGCACAGCGCCCGTGCTTCTGGCGCCCAACTTCTCTAAAGAGTTCATTGTACAGACAGACGCTTCAGAGCATGGTGTGGAGGCTGTTCTTTCACAGATTAATGAGGAGGGCCTAGACCAACCTGTAGCCTTCATCAGTAGGAGGTTACTTCCACAGGAACAGAGGTGGAGTGCAATTGAGCGTGAGGCATTTGCTGTGGTCTGGGCACTGAAGAAGTTGAGACCATACTTGTTTGGGACTCACTTCCGGGTTCAGACAGACCACAGGCCCCTCAGATGGTTGATGCAGATGAGGGGTGAGAATGCAAAGCTGTTGAGGTGGTCCATTTCCCTACAGGGGATGGACTTCATGGTGGAACAGAACTCCCTAGGGGTGGGTAGTTCTCCCCACATTTCAGCTGGAGGGGACACGTGTTAGACCTGGCACCATTGGCGTGGGTCTCCCTTCCATTTTTTGCTGTTGCCTCCTGTATTTTTACCATGTTTTTGCTGGTTTAGATGCTTTGGGCACTTTGCCACTGCCATTCAGTGCCAAAGTGCAAGTGCTCCCTATTGTAAATTGATGTATTGGATTAGTGACTCCCTGATTGGCTTATTTGATTTACTTGTCAGACCCTAGTACAGTGCACCATGTGTGCCCAGGGCCTGTAAATCAAATGCTGCTGGTGGGCTTGCAGCACTGGTTGTGCCACCCACAGAAGCAGCTTGTAAAGTATGGCTCAGGCCTGCCATTGCAGAGCCTGTGTGCAGCCTGGGGCTGCCATGTCTTGGCAAGTGCACACACTTGCCAGTCCCTAAACCTTCCCTTTTCTACATATTAGTCACCCCTAAGGTAGGCCCAAGGGCATGGTGCATTGTATGTAAAAGGTAGGACATGCCCTGATGTGTGTGGCATGTCCTGATAGTGAATTACAGCCAATTTCGTTTTTCACTATTGCAAGGCTATCTGTTCCCATAGGCCAGAATGGGCAGTTTGATTATAACATCTTATAATCATAACTGACCCAGGGAACAAGATAGGAAAATAAAGTTTAGTATGCCTTAACTCAGAATGTTAAAATACTTCTTTTAGTGTGGGTGATTTTACATTCTGTGTTTGAAAATACCACCTTTAGAAAGTAGGTATTTTCTTGCCTAACCATCCAGCATGCCTCTGCTAGGTTTGTGTATTCCATGTCTGGTTTGTGAGTGACAGAGGGCTGGAGAGGGCTTTGGCTCCAGCAGTCTGATGGGTCAGGGCTGGGCTGAATAGGACCAGCATTGAATAGAGAGTAGGGGGCGGGGATTTCCTTTCACTGACCTGAGCCCTCATAGAATAGAGAGTAGGGGGAGGAGATTTCCTTTCAGCTACCTGGGCCAGGTCTGCTCTCAAACAATGCTGTCTCCACCTCCTGCCAGGAAGCTGCACCCAGGAGGACAGAACTGGTTTTGGCTGGGCACAGACACTCTCTGCCTTCAGAGAACAAAGGATTTACTGGTATAAATATTGGGGCCCAGACCCCCAGAACTTTAGATCACTTCTGGGAATCAAGACGAACCTTTGCCAAGGAGAAGAACCAAGAAAGCTGAAGGAGGAGACTGCCCCTGTGCTGTGCTATTTCTGGGGTTGGCCTGCAGTGGTTACTTTATTTGCCAAGGAAAGGGGAAGAGGACTTTTGTGAACTTTTCATCATCTTGAAGAAGAATCTCCGAGGGCTTGAAGTGTGCTTGCCTCCTGCCTGAAGTCTCAGGGATACAAGACTTCACCACCAGGTCCCCTGAATTCCCTTGCTGAGGAATTCTACCTGCAGAGAGGTGCCTACTGTTGTTTGGGCCCTCTGAGAAGACTGCGTGTCGCTGGGAGCTGGAAGCGCGACGCAACGAGGAGAAGCGGGTCGCTGCTGCAGCAGTTACCGTCGCATCGCCGAAGAAGCGTGCCGCTGCCGCAGCTATTCGCCGTCGCATCACCGACGAAGCGTGTCGCATCACCGGAGAAGCGTGTCGTCGCCGCCGCAGAGGTCGCCGTCGCATCACCGGAGAAGCGTGTCGCAGGGCCTGTCGCGGCTCAGAAGTTACCGAGTTCGCCGCACGGCCGTCGGGCGTGCACGCATCGCATCCAACGTTGTTGCATCGCATCCAAGACGCCATTTTGTCGCATCGCACCGGATCGTCGCATTGCATCGAGGCGCCATCTTGTCGCATCGGAACCGGAACGCAGTAAGAAACCGACGCATCACCTCCTCTCCGGTAAGGAACCGACGCATCACCTCCCCTGCGCTGCAGTAAGGAACCGACGCATCACCTCCCCCGAAGCAAGGAACCGACGCATCACCTTCCCTGCGACCCTTTTGTTTGTATTGCGTGACGCATCCAAGGTACTTTGAGAGTAAAGTGTCGCATTTACCATCTACATTGAACTAAGCTATTTCTACCATTTTAAAGTCTATTTTTGATTACAGTATTGTGGATTTTTGTCGTTTGGTCTTGTGTTAAGTCTAGTAAAGATTACTTATTTTTCTAAACTGGTGTGGTGTCCATTTGTAGTGTTTTCACTGTATTACTGTATGTGTTCACAAATGCTTTACACACTGCCTCTGAGATAAGCCTGTCTGCTCGTGCCAAGCTACCAAGGGGGTGAGCAGGGGTTATCCAGGAGTGTACCCCCCTTTCCCTGACTAGAAGCAAGGGCCCCTACTTGGTCAAAGGTACCTATCTCTGCCAACTAGAGACCCCCAATTCTAACAGGGCCCCAGAGGAAGGCCAGTTGGCCTGGGGTCAGGTTTGGTACCTGTGTGTACCAGGAGGGCGCAAGGCCCTAAAGGAAGGTGATGTATGCACCTAGGGAGTGTCGCCAAGGTGCCCTCCTCATTGTGATTTAGGCGTAATGTGCTTTATGCCTAATGTGATGCAGACATAATGCGTTTATGTTGCAGGTGCTAATGCTAAGTACAGTATTTTACCAGTAGTCACTGGTTGTGTTTTATATGTGCTACTAGGACTTTCTAAAGGTTCTGACAGTGGCCCGTTTGGCCCTGTCCTGTATATAATCCCCTGTGAATATTGTCTAGTACCTGGTGGCACGGTGTATATTGTGTGATTATGATTCTAATGTGTTTTGGATAATACAAAGGCTATTTTTATATAACCTTGTGTGGAGTTTCTTTTGTGGTATGCCTAGTGTGTTGCTGCTGTGTGTGTGTGTTGCGCAAACGCTTTACTCATTGCCTCTGAGATAAGCCTGACTGCTCATTCCAAGCTACCAATGGGGTGAGCAGGGGTTATCTTCAGCGTGTAACTCCCTTGCCCTGACTAGAGTGGTGGTTTCTGCCTGGCTTAGGCGCATGCCCTAGCCAACCAGAAATCCCATTTCTAACAGAATATATATATTCAATCAGCTCAAAGTGGTGCTTTTTTGCCTCTCACAAAACAGCGGCTGCAAGAACATGATTTCCATTATTGCAACAAACCTGTTCTTCAATTATTACTTTTTAAAACCAATTTACCACAGCTCTGGGTGAGCAACCTACACTCCCCCGCCACCCCCATTTCCCCCACCCCAAGCAAAAAATGTAAACATGATTGACAAGAGTTATGATTTTCTCAATCTCATTTTTAAAGGGCAGGGATATACAAACGTCTCAGCCCTTTAAAACCGTAATGGCAGTTTTTTTATGTGTGTCTATCTCATAAACATTTGTGCAGAGTTACACCAAAATAACAAAAACATGTTTTCTGGGTAAAGTTCTGCTTTCTTGCCAAATTTAATGTAAATCCATCCAGTGGTTTTGGCTGTAGGTGCAAGCATGTTTTCCTATGGGAGCTAAATTGTGATAAGCACGTCTGTTTTTTTTTTTAACGCCTGCCTCTTACTTTTTAAAAAATGTATTCGCATTTAGTACAACATTACATTGTACGACATAGTTCTAACAATTACCAGTAGGCCGTAGAGGAGGGAGGGGGGAGAGAAGAGGGAGAAGGCATAGTCCGCATGTGCGGACAGCATAATTGTATCGCATCGAGGAAAATAATGTGGGTTATACATTAGCATCACCTCTTCAATTTTCAAGCTTAAATCCTGGGTATGACGACAGGAGTGGGATTTCAAAATGCAAACATGGAACACAGAATAGTACCCCAAGGACATGGTTTAGGGCTGGCAACACAATACTGTCTCACATTGTATAACACCATCCTAATCAATATACATAGATTTACAATTACAGGACAGCATGTATTTAAGGTGAGGGGGTGTCTCACGATCTCAAATATGTTAAAAATGGCTCCCAAAGTCTTTTGGTCGAATTGACTTTGGCATCAGTTCCCAATATTTGGCCAGTTGTTTTTGGCAGTATATTGCATCTTGCAGCCATAGTGTGACCATGGCAGCGGCTTTCCTCCCCTAATGTTTACCCAGTTGGCGCTTAGTCAGTATTAGGAGCATAGCTGTTAGGCGGAGGGATGTCTGTGGTAAGTCTTTAACATAGCCTAGAAGGCTAACCGTCGGTGTTTGTGGTTTTGGGTGACCGGTGATCTGTTGGAGTGTGGAGTGTACATCACGCCAATAGTCCGCAATTCTAGGACATTCCGAGGCTAAATGTAGAAATGAGGCCTGAGGTGCTGAACATTTTTCACAGCGCGCCTCCTCCCTTAAACCCATATGGTGTAGTTGTATGGGCATACGGTATAACTGGTGTGGAAATTTGAAAATTATGAGGCGCAGTCTGTAGTTTTAGGTGAAAGGGCTGCAGTTTGTTCACAGCAGTATGCCCATTGCTCAGTGGATATGGGTGAATCAGTGTACAGCATCCACTGGGCGTGCAATTTAGGGGTGCATATGGGCGCCTTGTCTTGCATAACAGTGTAGAGTCGAGTAACAAACTTGCGGTGCGAGGTGTTCGTCAGTATGTGCTCTAGCACATGTAGCATTGGTGGGGGCTCGGGGAAGGTGGTGTGTCACGCTCGACAGGTGGCGCGAAGCTGATGGTATACTAGTATATCCATCACAGTGGGACGGGGGTGTCTGTTGGTGCGGGTCGTGGCATGAATTGGCCTTCTGGGTATAAATCCGCAAGTGTAAACAGGTGTCTACCATCCACTTGCGATCGCATGCCGTCATCCTGTAGTGCTGGTGCCAGAGGGTTGCGCGCTATGGGGATGGAGGGGGCATATATGCATTTTAGGTTCGCACATCTTTGCAGTCCGTCCCACGCCCATCTAACACAATCCACAGTATCAGTTCCAGTACGAGTGGTTTGTATGTTTGATACAACGCAGTGGTTAACGGGATCTGGAAGGTCAGGTCGTCCCCTACTGTTACATGTGGCTGAAATTTGACAGGGTATAGCCAAAAATGTAAATATTGGGCCTGGGAAAACCATGCGTAGAACGGCATGTCAGGTGCGTTGATGCCCCCTGCCACAGAGGTAGTGTAAGGTTTTCCCATGCTATTCTGGGCTGTTTACCGGCCCATGCCAACGATATCAGGTTCGATCTCAGACGTTTGAAGGACTGCTGAGTGAGCGGCAGGGGGAGATTCAGGAAGATATATAAGAATTTAGGGAGTATCACCATCTTGGCAATTGTTAACCGTCCAGATAGCGGAAGTGGGAGCTGATTCCAGGCTGGGATCCTATCTTCCAGCCAGGACATCACCCTGCCATAGTTGGCCCCCCACAGTTTGCCCACATTGCGACTGAGCCATATACCCAGATATCACATTGGTTCCGTTGCCCATTCCAACGAAAATTCAGAATCAAATCGTGTTGTGCTGTCTGTGAGGGGAAAGATAATGGATTTAGCCTAATTTATTGTTATGCCAGACATGCCCCCAAAACAATAACCTTCCGAAGGATGGGGTCGAGGTTATCTTGAGGATTCCAAATGTATAGTGCAATATCGCCCACGTACTTGGAGATTAATATTCTCCTTGTTCGGTGTTGGACTTGGCCTTTTTTTTGCAGGGTCATCCCTGAACTTTTTGCCTTCCTCCTATCCTTTTTTCTGACATGGTGTTGGTGGATTTATGACTCTGGGCACTTTTTCACTGCTGATCAGTTCTAAAGTGAATATGCTCTCTATGATCAAAGGATGTATGGATTAGTGACTCCATGATTGGCTTGATTGGTTTACTTGTCAGACCCTAGTACAGTGCACTGCGTGTGCCCAGGGCTTGTAAATCCAATACTGCTGGTGGGCTTGCAGGACTGGTTGTGCCACCCACCGGAGCAGCTTGTAAAGTGTGTCTCAGGCCTGCCATTGCAGGGCCTGTGTGCAGTCTGGTACTGCCATGTTGACTGGGCAAGTGCACCCACTTGCCAGTCCCTAAACCTTCCCTTTTATACATATTAGTCACCCCTATGGTAGGCCCAAGGGCAGGGTGCATTGTAGGTAAAAGGTAGGACATGCCCTGATGTGTGTGGCATGTCCTAATAGTGAATTACAGCCATTTTCGTTTTTCACTATTGCAAGGCTACCTGTTCCCCATAGGCCAGAATGGGCAGTTAGATTATTACATTTTATAATCCTAACTGACTCAGGGAACCAGGTAGAAATTAGAGTTTAGTATGCCTGAACTCAGAATGATAAAATACATCTTTTAGTGAAGTTGGTTTTAACATTCTGTGTTTGAAAATACCACTTTTAGAAAGTAGGTATTTTCTTGCCTAACTATCCAAGCCTGCCTCTGCTAGGTTGTGTATTCCTTGTCTGGAGTTTGAGTGACAGGGGCTGGGGGATTCCAGGAGACAGGGTGAGTCAGCACAGGGCTGAATAGAGAGATCTGCATGCAGATGGGAGGGAGGAGTTGCACCTGGGACCTGAATAGGGCTGTGCCTTTCCTCCACAATGCTGGCTCCACCTCCTGTGGTGTGTCTGATGTCCCTGGCCTGCACTGTCAAAGGAAGAGAAGGAGTCCTGTAAACAAAGTGCTCCAGGACTGACCAGAACTGGTTTGGACTAGGCAAAGGCCTCTCTGCCTTCAGAGAACAAAGAGAAAAGTAGTATAAATATTGGGACCCAGACCCAAGAACTTTAGATCACTTCTGGGAATCAAGACGAACCTTTGCTGAGGAGAAGAACCAGGAAGCTGAAGGAGGAGACTACCCCTGTGAGGTGTGTTTGGGGGTTGGCCTGCAGTGGTTGCTTCATTACCAAAGAGAGGAGAAAAGGACTGAGTGTGCTTTCTATCAACTTGAAGAAGAATCTCCAAGGGCTTGAACTAGAGCTTGCCTCCTGCCTGAAGTCTCAGGGATACAAGACTTCACCAACCAGCTCCCCCCTGAATTCCCTTGCTGGGAATTGAAGTGCCTGCTGTTGTGCTGGGCCTTCTGAGAGACTGCGTGTCGCTGGGAGCTGGAAGCGCGACGCAACGACGAGAAGCGAGGCGCCGCTGCCGCTGTCATCATCTCATCGCCAAAGCGCGGCGCATCGCCGGAGAAGCGGGACGCTGCCACAGAGGTCATCGTCGCATCACCAGAGAAGCGCGTCGCAGGGCCTGTCGCGGCTCCAAAGATCATTGAGTCGCCGCACGGCCGTCGGGCGTGCACGCATCACACCAACGTTGTCGCATCGCAACCAAGACGCCATTTTGTCGCATCGCACCGGAGAAGAGTATCGCATCGAGGTGCCATCTTGTCGCATCGTACCGGAGAGCAGTAAGAAACCGACGCATCAACTCCCCACACAGTAAGGAAGCGAGCATCAACTCCCCTGCGCAGCAGTAAGGAACCGACGCATCCACTCCCCTGCGTGTAAGGAACCGACGCATCACCTTCCCTGCTACCCTTTTGTTTTCTTTGCGTTACGCATTCAAGGTACATTGAGAGTAAAGTGTCGCATTTACAACTTGAGAGAACTGAGCTATTTTATAACATTTGAAAGTCTATTTTTGAGTACAGTATTGTGGATTTTTGTCGTTTGGTCTTGTGTGAAGTCTATATAAAAATACTATTTTTATAATACAACCTGTGTGGTGTCCATCTGTAGTGTTGTCACTGTATTACTGTATGTGTTCACAAATGCTTTACACACTGCCTCTGAGATAAGCCTGCCTGCTCGTGCCAAGCTACCAAGGGGGTGAGCAGGGGTTATTTTAGGAGTGTAGCCCCTTACCCTGACTAGACGCAAGGGTCCCTATTTGTCACAGGTACCTACCTATGCCAACTAGAGACCCCCAAATCTAACATTGGTGGTCAGCGGTGAGGATTCTGGACTTGCATTTGTGACTCATGTACAGTAATTGGTGTACACTACTAGTGAGTGCAGACCATAACGCAACCACATACTTTTTGAGAGGATTTTTCCTTGGAACTTATTTTCTATTTTTGATTCCTGAGAACTGCCAGTCTTTTTGCTACCATGAGCAAGTCAGCATCCATAGTATCTGTAGACATTGTTTTGGAAGAAGAGAGAATTGATACTTACACTGTGCCTCATCTCAAAGATTTGTGCAAGAAATTTAAAATCTCTGTGAAAGGCCTCCGCAGGAAAGAGGAATACCAGAAGGCGCTGAGGGCCTGGGTAGAATCTAGGAATGCCAGTGAGCATCCTGAGGAGCCAGCAATGGAGGCAGAGGATTTAAATGGGCAGTTTGAGGGGCCAGTGGGCCTAGCTGGAGGGAAAACACCTTCAGGGGCGGGCAGCAGTGTTTCTTCCAAGGGATTGTCCCCAGGAGAGCTGGAGGACAGAGCAAAGGAGAGGATGCATAAGTTGGAGCTAGCTAGGCTCAAAATGGATGGTCAGAAAGACATAGAGAGCAAGAAAATAGAGCTTGGGATGGAATTAGAGATGAAGAAGTTAGCCTTAGAGGAAAAGAGGATGCAAATGGAGCATGAGTTGAGAATGAGAGAGCTTGATTTAGAGCTCGAGAGGCTGGAGGCCATGAGTGTCTCAGTCCAGCAAAAAGAAATATGTGAAGCTCAAGAAGTGAGCTTGGCTGAGTTGGAGGTGGAATCCAGCTCAGATGGTGGCAGCAATATTGAATTTTCTAGTGCTGAGGGAGTAGTACACACACCCAGAGATGTGGCGCCTGACTTGAAGGAGGGGGTTAATATACACCAGGAGGTTCAAGGATATGAGGTAGCTCCAGTGGTGCGCAGCGTCCCTGAGGTGGATTGGGGAACTGGCACAGGGGTTCATAGTCCTAGTGGTGGGAGGGACACTCTACTGACTCTAGATGAGAAGTGCAGGGAGAGGGGTTCCCCCATGGTTGAAGTCCTGGTGTGTGAGTGTGAAGACCGCCCAGAAGAGTGTGGGTTGAGTGATAGAGACAGTCAGATACTGTCTTGCCAGTCTCAGGAGAGTGGTGTGGGGTACGTGTGCAAGGCACTGGATGGTGAGGTGAAGGATAGTTTGGTGGGTCTGTGTGATCCAATTGAGGGAGAGCATATTGTAAGTCCCTATTTTCCAGAGCTATGCCAACACCTGGTGGAGTGTGAGTTCTCTGACCCCAGGGAGCTCACAATGGAGGCAGACCTTTTGGTGGATTCCAGAGGGTCTGAAGAGGCATTGGGGAGTGACCTAAGAGGAGTGGCTCAGGTGTCTTCCAACCCAGAGTGGTGGGAGAGGTTCAGTGTAGCCCAGCTAGGTCCCGTGGTAGTGGGAGGGGTGTAGGGGCTCACGTCCTGTCTCTGCGGAGAAGGAGTGAGTGTGGGACTGCGTGTCCCAAGGTGCCCGAAACCCAGTCTCAGGGCCTGGAGGGTTACTTAAGGGAACACCAGGTTGGGGGCCTAGGCTGTACTAGTAGGCCATTCGAGGAGGATCTCCTAGTGTCTAGAGAACCTGGAGCATCTGCAAATGGAGCTCCAGTGTTTCTGGTGTCTGGCGGTGCCGCTCCACTTGGGAGGGTGCAGAAGTCCAGGGTGAGGGGTGAGAGGGGGAGAGAGTCCCCAGTGGAAGAACCAGTGGGTCAGGGGCTAGCCAGAAGGGCTGAGTCACCGGTGAATGACCATGGTGACACCACTTCTGTCCTGGGGGATCTTCACGCGCTGTCAGATGGACAGGGGTCGGGAGATCTGCGCCAGGCAGACTGTCACACAACACATGAGAGATGTGTTACCCTCTGGGGGGGCATGCGTGCTCCCCAGGAAGTCCTGGTGCGCCAGGCAGATCCTTACACAACTCTAGAGGAGTGTGTTTCCCTGGGGGGGGGGGGGGGTTGGTGTACCCTCCCGGAAGTCCTGGGTTGCCAGGCACAGGTCCAGCCTAAGGGTACAGACCCTGGGTTGGAGGGCCAGGTTCAGGGTGTCCCCTGACCTGGAGGAAGGGGCAGCTGCTAACAGTGCCCCTACCAGTTTGTCTTCTGGGGGTACCGCTCCTGATGGGAGGGGGCAGTACTCTGGAAGGGGGTGCAGAGGGAGGGAGTCCTCGCCTCTGACCCCGGTTCAACTGGAGGGTTTAGACCCTAGATTGGAGGACCAGGTTCAGGGTGTCCCCCCTGACCTGGACTCCCAGTTGCAGGATAGAACCCCTGAACTGGTGGGCGAATTGTGCAGGACACCTGCCACAGGTGCCCTGGCAATTCTGGAAGGGGGTACCACTCCAGGTGGGAGGGTACAGAGCCCCAACAAGGAGGAGGAGGACCGGGTGTGGGAAAGCCCACCCCAGTCTCCAGTCTAGCCACCGGGTACAGGCCCGGGGCTGGTAGGTCAGTGTCAGGATGTCAGTACCTGACCTGACAGGAGGGAGAGTGGACAAAGGGTGCCAAGTACCTGGGGCTACTGCCCCCGCTCTCTGAGGCCACAGAGGTTTGAGAGCCCTGAGAGGCATAAGGCCTGGGTCTCATCACTGACTACGGTCAGTGGCCACTGTGGCTGGCTGTCTGTCTGTTGGGACACACCTGTGAGCAAGTTAAGGTTAGGTGCTGCACAGGTGGGGTCCACAGGTGAGGAGAAGAGTTCCCCATGGATTAGCTTGGTGGGCCCTGAGAGTATGGACAGAGGGATCCAAATAGGTTCAGATTGGCGTAGAACTGGAATATGCCCCTGCTGTTGCGGGCCAGGGTCCAGGTTCTATCGCCCAAAGCAGGGAAGTCCATCAAGGTAGTGATTGGTCTACCCTGCGTTTTGGCTGGAAGGGGGTTGTGTTGGACTTGGCCTTTTTTTTGCAGGGTCATCCCTGAACTTTTTGCCTTCCTCCTAGCCTTTTTTCTGACATGGTGTTGGTGGATATATGACTCTGGGCACTTTTTCACTGCTGATCAGTGCTAAAGTGCATATGCTCTCTATGATCAAAGGATGTATGGATTAGTGACTCCATGATTGGCTTGATTGGTTTACTTGTCAGACCCTAGTACAGTGCACTGCATGTGCCCAGGGCTTGTAAATCCAATACTGCTGGTGGGCTTGCAGCACTGGTTATGCCACCCACCGGAGCAGCTTGTAAAGTGTGTCTCAGGCCTGCCATTGCAGGGCCTGTGTGCAGTCTGGTACTGCCATGTTGACTGGGCAAGTGCACCCACTTGCCAGTCCCTAAACCTTCCCTTTATACATATTAGTCACCCCTATGGTAGGCCCAAGGGCAGGGTGCATTGTAGGTAAAAGGTAGGACATGCCCTGATGTGTGTGGCATGTCCTAATAGTGAATTACAGCCATTTTCGTTTTTCACTATTGCAAGGCTACCTGTTCCCCATAGGCCAGAATGGGCAGTTAGATTATTACATCTTATAATCCTAACTGACTCAGGGAACCAGGTAGAAATTCGAGTTTAGTATGCCTGAACTCAGAATGATAAAATACATCTTTTAGTGAAGTTGGTTTTAACATTCTGTGTTTGAAAATACCACTTTTAGAAAGTAGGTATTTTCTTGCCTAACTATCCAAGCCTGCCTCTGCTAGGTTGTGTATTCCTTGTCTGGAGTTTGAGTGACAGGGGCTGGGGATTCCAGGAGACAGGGTGAGTCAGCACAGGGCTGAATAGAGAGATCTGCATGCAGATGGGAGGGAGGAGTTGCACCTGGGACCTGAATAGGGCTGTGCCTTTCCTCCACAATGCTGGCTCCACCTCCTGTGGTGTGTCTGATGTCCCTGGCCTGCACTGTCAAAGGAAGAGAAGGAGTCCTATAAACAAAGTGCTCTAGGACTGACCAGAACTGGTTTGGACTAGGCAAAGGCCTCTCTGCCTTCAGAGAACAAAGAGAAAAGTAGTATAAATATTGGGACCCAGACCCAAGAACTTTAGATCACTTCTGGGAATCAAGACGAACCTTTGCTGAGGAGAAAAGTAGTATAAATATTGGGACCCAGACCCAAGAACTTTAGATCACTTCTGGGAATCAAGACGAACCTTTGCTGAGGAGAAGAACCAGGAAGCTGAAGGAGGAGACTACCCCTGTGCTATGTGTTTGGGGGTTGGCCTGCAGTGGTTGCTTCATTACCAAAGAGAGGAGAAAAGGACTGAGTGTGCTTTCTATCAACTTGAAGAAGAATCTCCAAGGGCTTGAACTAGAGCTTGCCTCCTGCCTGAAGTCTCAGGGATACAAGACTTCACCAACCAGCTCCCCCCTGAATTCCGTTGCTGGGAATTGAAGTGCCTGCTGTTGTGCTGGGCCTTCTGAGAGACTGCGTGTCGCTGGGAGCTGGAAGCGCGACGCAATGACGAGAAGCGTGTCGCCGCCGCTGTCATCGCATCGCCGAGGAAGCGAGACGCCGCTGCCGCTGTCATCATCTCATCGCCGAAGCGCGGCGCATCGCCGGAGAAGCGGGACGCTGCCACAGAGGTCATCGTCGCATCACCGGAGAAGCGCGTCGCAGGGCCTGTCGCGGCTGGATCCAAAGATCATCGAGTCGCCGCACGGCCGTCGGGCGTGCACGCATCACACCAACGTTGTTGCATCGCAACCAAGACGCCATTTTGTCGCATCGCACCGGAGAAGAGTATCGCATCGAGGTGCCATCTTGTCGCATCGTACCGGAGAGCAGTAAGAAACAGACGCATCAACTCCCCACACAGTAAGGAAGCGAGCATCAACTCCCCTGCGCAGCAGTAAGGAACCGACGCATCCACTCCCCTGCGTGTAAGGAACCAATGTATCACCTTCCCTGCGACCCTTTTGTTTTCTTTGCGTTACGCATTCAAGGTACATTGAGAGTAAAGTGTCGCATTTACAACTTGAGATAACTGAGCTATTTTATAACATTTGAAAGTCTAATTTTGAGTACAGTATTGTGGATTTTTGTCGTTTGGTCTTGTGTTAAGTCTATATAAAAATACTATTTTTATAATACAACCTGTGTGGTGTCCATCTGTAGTGTTGTCACTGTATTACTGTATGTGTTCACAAATGCTTTACACACTGCCTCTGAGATAAGCCTGCCTGCTCGTGCCAAGCTACCAAGGGGGTGAGCAGCGGTTATTTTAGGAGTGAAGCCCCTTACCCTGACTAGACGCAAGGGTCCCTATTTGTCACAGGTACCTACCTATGCCAACTAGAGACCCCCAAATCTAACATTCGGAAGTTAAGCCCCCTATGAGCATGATGTTGATGCAGGCGGGCCGCAGAGGGTTCAATGGCTATGGCGAATAGGATCGGGGATAGAGGACACCCCTGTCGGGTGCTGTCAAAGTCAGACTTATCTGAAAGGATAAAACAGTCAGTACGCAGTTATGGTGCACTTAATAAAGCAAAGTTTATTTTACTTAAGCCCCAGAGGCGGAAACGTACAAAGCGTGCTCTGCTAAATGTTTCAGCTTACTTTTATTATGCTGTGTCTTTTATACCTTTTTACACTCATTGAATTGCATTGAAATCACCAACTCATTCGACTATGGAAAGCTGCCATGTGTATACTTCAATCAAGTAGATAAGCCTGTCAGCAGAGGGCATTTCTAAATAAAATAGTTGGGGGGCCTGTACCGGCCCGTGCCCCTCTACACCCTCAAATTAGAGAATCTTTGGCTACGCAGTTACATTTTTGCAAAGGTTAATTATAAACACATTCCACCTTCATCAACCTTAAAAGCACTAGTTTCTCATACTTGAGCATCTTGACAGAACATGTATGATAAACAGCCAATTATTTTTCTCAGCTCATACGTTGGTTCAAGGTTTCAGATGGTACATAACTGAGATAAGGCAGCTTTTACGTGCCTGTGCTTCCACACCTGCATTTTACACTTTAATGAGCAAGATAGGGAAGGTTCACTTTTACCTCATGTAATTCTTTCAAGAAAAAATGTGCATGTTATAAGAAGCATAATACAAAATGGAGTTTCTATTGTTATATGTTTTGAACAACGGTTCATCTCTACACATCCCTTTTTCCCATGCTTTCAAAGGGCAGCATTAGTTTGGGAACGGATTAGATATCATCCCGTTCACGCATAATCTGGCAGTTGGAGAGGTGTACAGTAACTGAAAGAGGCTCACAAAACGTGGACTCAGCCCCAGGTGTCGAAGAAGAGTGAACAAGAAAGGCCATTCTAAAGAATCGAATGCCACAGTGGTGCCAGGAAGGCGGCGATTGCTGCTAGGCTAGGATCTACACTGTGCATTACAGCGAATAATGTACGATGGTTGTGTGCGGTGGACTGGTCAGGCACAAAGCCTGACTCATCAGGTCGGACTATATCAGGAAGAAGTGGCACGAGACGGTTAGCGATAAGGTTGGCCAATATTTTGTTCTCCAAATTTATCATAGATAATAGCCTATAAGAATCGCATTGGTTTGCAGATTTGCCTGGTTTGAGTATGGTGATTGTGAGAAGGTGGGTTGGTATATGCTGTCCACTAATTAAAGTGGGCACCTTGTACCAGTCCACACGACCCTTAAGATGTATGAGGTCAAAGATAACCTTTAGAAAGCTATCCTAGTGGTAGCTGTGGAGAGCAGACTTCAGGCTTAATCTTGAAGGAATGTAAAGCAGCTTGTTTTACCAGAACATCACCTCCTGAATGACTAAATGAAAGGAGAACCACACAGTAGTTATATAAAAATATGTATTTATTACTATAACACTGTCTACTAATCCCTACACGAGATTAGAACATAAAGCACACAATACTGAATCAATAGAACATCCGTAAGTAGCAAAATACACAGCAGGCTCCAGGGGGAGACCGAACCATATACTAAAAAATGGTATAACAATCACGACTTGACTAGACACAGTGCCTAGAGCACGTAGAATCGCTGGGACCCCAAGGAACCACCCAGAGGAGTGACACAGGGAGCCCACGGAGGACGGGTGCAGTGAGGAAACAAGACTGTGTGCTCCGTACAACTCTATGGGAAAGTCGCGGTTGTAAAGTTACAGTTTAAGGGCACTTCTGCGAGGACTTCGAGCAAACCCTTTGGGACTTAAGAGGTTCTAGAGCCAAACCACCAGTGAGTACTGAGGTACCCGTGTTACCTATCCCAGAGGAGCCGGGTGCATAGGGGTCAAGTGGTGTCGGAAACCTTCGTCGTTTTCAATGGAGAGCTGCAAGGAAGTGCTGCTGCCGGGAAGGCGAAGAGTGTCCGGGGGAATCCAAGCCTGGATTCTAGGTGAGAAGAACCTGAAAGCAGAGGGGACAGAGTCTGGGTCACTTCAGGTGACCAGGGGCTCGGTAGTCGAATGCCCACCGATGCCGGATGCTTCTGGTGTGAAGAAGGGTCGCTACACGGAGTCAGAAGCACAAGCTCGGGAATTGCCAACAAGCATATGCACTTGCAAATGTACGCGGTGCACAGGGGTTCAGGTTGCACGGCCCCCACGAGGGATACTGGTCTCAGAATCGCTGAGAGGTCAGATCTACCTCAGGGACCTTCGGGAACTCACCTCCTGTGTTGCTGAAATCTTCGGAGTCCTCAGGAGCTCGAGAGAAGCAAACCGGGCACATGCGTTTAGGTGCCTGCTTTTGCAGGGGAGTAACTCCTTTACTCCAAGGGAGATTCTTCAGTCGTCCAGCGTCACGCAGACAGTCGAAGTACTTGGTTTCTTCTTAGCAGAATCTTGTCCAGGTAAAATCTAAAGTCCTGTAGCCAGGTAACCCACTTTATACCCACGGGAAGGTGTTGGAAAGATTCTGAGGTCCCTCCTAGGGGAGGGGCAGGACAGAGGGGTGGCTACACCCATGTCCTTTGTCCAGTTTCGCGCCAGAGCAGGAGCAAATGGCTCCCAGAACTGGTTTGAGCTGGACTATGCACAGGGACACCAAATGTGCCCCCAGTGCAGACTTTCTGGCACTCTCAGAGTGCACCCAGCCCTAATACACTAAACCCTGTCTGGGAGGTGGTCACACCTCCCTGTGACAGAATGCCTATTGTCATGCCTTCCTCTGCTCGAGCTTGGCTCAGCAGCAGGAGAGCAGAATCGTGTCTGTGGCTGGCAGCGTCCATTTTGTGCTGCCCAGGTCGAGAAAGCTGGTACCGGGTAGACCGGTGACCCATACATGTCCCTTTGGAAGGGTGGAATCATACCTCCCACAGTATGATTCCAAGGTGTTTGACACCAAACACGACATGTTTCTAAGCAGCCGTTTTAAAGTTAGCATTTACCGTGAGGTTATAATGCACTTAAACATATATGGCTGGCTGCATCACAGATAACCCCGGAGAATGGTCCTCAATCAATCAATCAATCAGGGAATTGTAAGTGCGCTACTCACCCGTGAGGGTCTCAAGGTGCTGAGGGGGGGGGGGGGGTCCGCAAATCTGTTTAGCCAAAGAGCCAGGTCTTGAGGGTCTTCATGAAGGTGTTCAGGGAGGGGGCACGTCTGATGTCTGCCGGTAGCTCGTTCCAGGTCTTGCCTGCAATGTGAGAGAAGGATCTTCCGCCTGCTCTGGCTCTGTGGATGCGCAGGGTTTTGGCCAGTGCGAGGTTGGAAGATCGGAGGTTTCTTTTGGGTACGTGGAAGTTGATTCTGTCGTTGAGGTATTTGGGTCCGTTGTTGTGTAGGCATTTGTAGGCGTGAGTGAGGATTTTGAAAGTGACTCTTTTCTCCATGGGGAGCCAGTGGAGACTTCGTAGGTGTTGGCTGATGTGTTCGTGTCGGGGGATGCCGAGGACGAGTCTGGCGGCGGTGTTCTGTATTGTTTGGAGTTTGCGGAGTACGGACTTGTTGATGCCGGCGTAGAGTGTGTTTCCATAGTCCAGTCTGCTGGTGATGAGTGCGTGGGTGACTGTCTTCCTTGACTCAGGGGGGATCCACTTGAAGGTCTTGCGGAGGATGCGGAGGGTGTTGAAGCAGCTGGAGGTGACGGCATTGACCTGTCGGTTCATGGTGAGTGATGAGTCCAGTACGATGCCGAGGTTCTTGGCATGGTCTGAGGGGGTAGGTGGGCTTCCAAGGGCGGTCGGCCACCAGGTGCTGTCCCATGCAGAAGGGGTGGTACCGAGGACGAGGACTTCTGTTTTCTCGGCATTGAGCTTCAGGCAGCTGTTGGTCATCCAGACTGCGACGTCTTGCATTCCTTTCTGGAAGTTGAGTTTGGCAGTGTTGGGGTCTTTGGTGAGGGAGAGGATGAGCTGGGTGTCGTCGGCGTAGGATATGATGTTGAGGCCGTGTTGTCGGACGATGGCTGCGAGGGGGGCCATGTAGATGTTGAAGAGGGTGGGGCTCAGTGATTAACCCTGTGGGACTCTGCAGGTGATTTTCGTGGGGTCGGAGAGGAAGGGTGGGAGTCTGATCCTTTGGCTTCTTCCGGTGAGGAATGATCGGATCCAGTCCAGGGCCAGTCCAGGGCTGTTCCTTGTATGCCTGCGTCGTGAAGTCTGGCGACTAGTGTGCGGTGGGAGACGGTGTCGAAGTCCGCTGATAGGTCGAGTAGGATGAGGGCTGCGGAGTGGCCTTGGTCCAGGAGGGTGCGGATGTCGTCTGTGGTGGCGAGTAGGGCGGTCTCTGTGCTGTGGTTGCTTCGGAAACCGGATTGGGACAGGTCGAGGACAGCGTTCTCTTCAATGAATCGTGTCAGTTTCCTGTTGACTGTTTTCTCTGCAACTTTGGCTGCGAAGGGGAGGAGGGAGATGGGACGATAGTTCTTGAGGTCGGTGGGGTCAGCTGTGGGCTTCTTGAGCAGGGGTCTGACTTCTGCGCGCTTCCAGTCGTCTGGGAAGGTGCCTGTTTTTAAGGTGGTGTTGATGGTGCGTTGTAGTTTGGATGAAATGGCGGCCGCAGCTCTGTGGTAGATGTGAGGGGGGCAGGGGTCGGTGGGGGCCCCCGAGTGGATGCTTTTCATGGTCTAGGCGGTGTCTTCGGCTGTGATCGGTGTCCAGTTGGAGATGGTGGGCTGGCTGGTGTTTCTGGGGGGCGGGGGGCCGTCTGTGGCACCTGGTGGATGGTCGATGAAGTTGTCATAGAGGTTTTTGATCTTGAGGTGGAAATAGGTTCCAAGCTTGTCGCAGAGGTCTTGGGATGGTGTGATGTCTG
This sequence comes from Calotriton arnoldi, assembly GCA_963921515.1. NCBI lineage: Eukaryota > Metazoa > Chordata > Amphibia > Caudata > Salamandridae > Calotriton > Calotriton arnoldi. Next base: position 108,630 of record CAWUFW010020986.1, read on the forward strand.
TGGCTTCGCTGCGTGGGTTGGTGAATTCCTGAATGACACTGAAAAGTTCCTTGGAGTTGGTGGAGTTGGCCAGGATTTTGTTGTGGATGAAGTTCCTCTTGGTGGCTCTGATCTGGTTATGGTAGTCCGTCAAGGCGTCCTTGTAGGTGGTGTGGTTTTCGGTTGTCTTGGTGTTTCTCCAGTTCTTCTCCAGGCGTCTGCAGGTGCGTCTGGCTTCTTGGAGAGCGGTGGTGAACCAGGCGGCTTTCCTGGGGCGTTGTCTATCGGGGTTGCGTAGCGGAGCGAACTCGTCTGCGCAGTTGAAGATCCAGGTGTGGAGTTCTCTGGCTGCGTTGTTTGCGTCATTTGCGTCGGGTGCCCAGGTGTGGTTGTCTCGGTTGAGGGTGGAGTTAAGTTGCTCGTCGGTAACCTTGCTCCAGTTCCTTCGAGGTGGGCGTTGGGCTGGTTTGGGTGCCTTGGGTTTGTTGATGGCGAAGTGTACGCAGTGGTGGTCGGCCATGGCGGCTGCGTTGTGTGGATGAATTGGACGCTGTTTCCTGCCGCGAAGATGGGGTCGAGGGTGTGTCCTGCTCTGTGGGTCGGTGTGTTGATGAGTTGTTTAAGTCCGATGCTGGCGAGGTTGTCATGAAGGATAGTGGAGTTGGGGCCGCTGGGGTTGTCGAGGTGGAAGTTCAGGTCTCCAATGAGTATGTAGTTTGCTGAGGTGATGGCGTGGGGTGCGATGAAGTCGGTGATGGTGGTGGCGAAGGGTGTTCGGGGGCCGGGGGGTCTGTAGATGAGGGTTCCTCGGAGTGTGGCTTTGGGGGTGGTCTGGATCTGGAAGTGCAGGTGTTCGGCGGAGGGGAAGGTTTCGCTGGAGGTGGTGAGGCGGAGGGTGCTCTTGTGGGCGATGGCGAGGCCCCCTCCTGGGTGGTTGGGGCGGTCTTTCCTCTGGATCTTGTATCCGTCTGGGATGGCGGTGCTGATGTTGGGGGTGGAGGATGCGTTGGTCCAGGTCTCTGTGAAGAAGGCGATGTCGGGCGAGAGAGAGTCGAGTAGGTTCCAGATTTCCATGGCGTGTTTGTGTCACGGAGCGTACGTTGAGGAGGATGCATTTTAGGGTGTCCCCGGTGCTGGCGTCGGCGGTGTTGGAGGCCGGGGTGGCGGTGAGGGTCTGGCGGCAGTGGAGGCAGGAGAACTGGCCGTGGGTCGTGTTCGGTGAGGCCTGTTGGCATTCTCTAAGTCTTCCAGGGTTGAGTGCGAGGAGGGTGGTGGTGTCGTAGCGATGGGTAGTGGGAGGTCCAGAGTTCCTGGCGCTGGCCGCGGTCGAGTCGCGGACGGGAGCAGACGGGCTTGCCTTTGGCGCGCTGGCGGTGCGACCGCTGCGCAACCGCCATTAAGTAGGGGAGGTGGGAGGGAGGAGAGGCTGGGAGGCGGGAGTGGGGGAATTCCGGAGGGGAATTCCGGGGGGGAGGGGCCGCAGGGGCAGCAGTGGGGAAAAGAACAGGCAGGCACGAGAAAATAAAAACAGTGGTGGAATTAGAGCAAGACACAGGCTGCAGAGGGGCTCTGCTCATGCAGGGGCACCCTCTCACGTAAAACCCAGCACCCTGCCTTCAGGATTGATCAGGCCTGCCATAGGGGTGGTTGATAGGTTTTTAAGTGTAGTGATTTAGAAAGATATAGGGAACCTATATCTAAGTAAGTGGTGCAAGCACCAGCTTACACAGGCTGCTGTAGCAGGCCTGTTGTGTCATTTTGAATGGCCTCTCAAGGGTGGCATAATACATGCTTCAGCCCATGGGAGGCCTCTGGGGTACCTATGCCCTGGGTACATGTGTACCATATACTAGGGTCTGATAAGGGTGCCTCAGTATCCAATCTGAAGTGTACTTAAAAGTACATGCACCACCAATTTAGGGAGAATGCAGATAAACTGGGGTCCTGATTAGCAGGATCCCAGTCAGACTAGTCAAAAACCAGCAAAACACCAGGAAAAAAGTGGGGGTAACCATGCAGTCAGATTCCACCTTCCTACAGTGATGATTACAGCCTCATGAAGTGATGGAGGCCATTCATTTGCCTCCACAGAGGCATGAAACATAGACAAAAGATGGGGGGGTCAGTATTTTGGCGTACTCTTTGTAGAAGGAAGTCGTGAGACCGTCCAAACCGGGTGCCTTGCCATTAGGGAGGCTGCATATTACTTGCAAGACTTCCTCATCAGTGAATGGGGAGTCTAGATATAGGCGGTGTGCGTGATCAAGCCATAGTAGTTGGAGTCCATATGTCTTAATTTAGTCAGTGGAAAACCACAAAGGGGTTGACCCTCAAACATTTGGGTAGGGCCGTAACAATTAGAAAGCAAAAAGGAGGACCCAACCGTCTATTCAAGATACTGGAATGAATTGACCAGACTGAGAAAATTCGTTTATTCGAAAATTCTGAAGCATTTAATTGCTTATCTTTTTGAGCTTTTTTTATATACACAAATCTTTTCATTTGTATCACATGCCTATCAAAAAGACACTTCAACTTCACAGTGATTACATGTGTTAAACGAACATTGTGAACTACATTATACATAAATGAAAACCCATTCAATTTAATCAAGAATTAACTACTGACTCAAATCAAAATACATTCATTTGTGTGAAACAAGATAAATAAATCCAGTCGGTTTAATGAACAACAACCAGTTTTAAATTAAACTATACTATTTTTGTGTAACTCATCAAAGGTTGTTGGCTACTGGATATCCACTATTACACCGCAAGGGCAATTCTTTTGCGCTCGCTCCCTGCGTTAGGACATTTATCCTAGTTGATTTATCCCAGCAGTTTTCTACGCTCACGCGTTTCGAGCCCCATTCTAGTTATGGGGTTCTCTTCAGGGCCTTTAGACTGCATGATTTCTGGAATAAAAAATCCAGAATGCATATTTAATTCTTCGCTCCCTTAATATTGAACACTACATCTCTCAAACTTGATTAAAGTTACCTGCACTCTTCTTGTATTTGTCGTGCTTAAAAGTCCTTTTTTCTATGAAGGTATTGTGTCTATCTCAAGGGCAATTCTAAATGCAAAGTGGAAAACAAACCTAATTTAGCCTTTCGGTATAATTGATGCTACTTAAATTAGACTGCATCGTTTTGTGAACTTCTTGAGACTGTGGACAACTTGTGGTTTTTGGTCCTTTTCTATTTAGTTAGCGTAATCGCCGAGGGGCCTTTATCCGAGTGTGTTAAAACCCTTTCTTCACTTTTGTTACTGTAATAAATCAATGAATTAAATTGTCAGTTCACTCCGTTCATGATATTACAAAGACGCTTCGTGAAACAAATAATTGCCCTCCACTTACTGAAGTGAGCCATTCGTTGGCCTCAGGGAAAAGCATGTCAGGCGCTTATTATGTTCCTGAAAGAAGACATGGTTCCAATGTAATTGATACGTTTTAAATGCATTGTTTGCTGTGCCTAGTTTGAAAACTAACGGCCTTTCACTCACTGCTTATCCATGCTGTCGGTTGAATTTTGTAATCCGGCTCTCGTTTTAGTGAATCTTCATGTTCCTGTAACACAAGTGTAAATGCGATATGATCGCTGCTTCTTGAAGTGATAAGAACTGTTACTTTTTACCTCTATGCGCGGAATAAGACTCACATTTCTTGACTTGTTCGAGACCGCACTAAATGCTAAACGAGAGCCGGATTACAAAATTCAACCGTCAGTATGGATAAGCAGTGAGTGAAAGGCCGTAAGTTCGCGCTATATAAAAAACGTAAAAAAAAGAAAACTAGGCAGTGGTCTTGAATTAAGAGTGTGCAGTTGTGCTGCTGCATTGGGGTGAGGTCTGTGGGAGGTACTCGATCTCTCCAAGTTCGGAGTTTGGGTATGGATGTGTGCGACATGCATTAGGAATAGGGTAATAGCTGTCAGATAGAGCTCGATGTAGCATAGTGTATGCAGGGTGAGTAATGCGCGCTGCCCTTGTAATAGGGGTAGGGGAAGGGTAGGTTACCAAGTTAGGGACCTGTCATGCAGTGAAGGATAACAACAATTTAAAACAGTACAACAACCCCCCCCACTCCATACTCAGTTGAGAATCCCAATCCCACCCACCATCCCACCCATAACCCAAAACAGAATATAGTACATTACAATGCGATGTATTACATCGTGTGCTTTTATAACGCGGTCGTTACAACGACCGCGTTGTTAGTACTTGATGCATTTACATCGCAAGTCATTAGAACGACTTGCTGTAGGGGGCGTGCTGGATTTAGGAATAGTATTATTTACTATTCCTTCTCCAGTTTGCACAACAGTAGGGAAGGTGTTGGAATTCATTTCCAATACCTCAGCGCCCCCTACAGCAAGTCGTTGTAATGACTTACGATGTAAATGTATTGTGTACTAACAACGCGGTGGTTGTAACGACCGCATTGTAATAGTCTTGCGATGTAATGACAGCGTTGTAAATGCTGTTTTCCCCCAAAACAATACTTCTTAAAGGGGACTCATCCCGGAAGGCGGAGACCCTAACACCCCAGCTAAACACAGGCTAGGTGGCTGAATCAGCGGGTACTGTCCATGTCGATGTCCATCTGGCCAGGCACATTGATGCAACATCACTCGCTGCGACATTCCATACCCCAGCCTTGCCGTCCAACAGTGCCCAACCCCTACCCCACTGTGGGGCAGGTGGCAGCGCAGCAATGATCCCAAATGTGAGCAGTGTTACGTTATTGTCATCCAGTGGAGTCTCTTCCTCGCAACGTGGGGACCCCCTGTGTGCTTTTGTTGAGATGCTTTTAGCAAACTTGAGGGCTGCTTTAGCGTTAGTGAAGTGGTGAGCTTTGCCTTCTGGCATGACACGCAGTTTGGCGGGATAGAAGAGGGCATATTTGATCACCGCCTTTTGGAGGATATTTTTGGCGTTCAGAAATTCCCTGCGTGCGGCCTGGATGGCAATAGTGAAGTCGGGGTAGAATGAAATCGCATTGGCTCGATGTTGTACTTCACCTCGTTCCCTGGAGCTGCGCAGGACAACGTCTCTGTCCTTATAGTTGAGGAGGCGCGCGATTATGGTGTAAGCCAGTACGCCCGAAGGCAGCCGCGGCGCTTGGGATCGATGCGCCCGTTCAACAATAAACACCGGGGACAGGGCCTCGCCAAAAAGGACTTTCAGCATTGTTGCGACATGGTCCTCCATGTTGTCAAAGGCCGTGGATTCCAGCGGGGATTGTTGCGCCTCAAGCGCGCTTCCAAATCCTTGTTCTTAGCTTTTATAAGAGCAAGGACTTTGTTCATTCTAAGTAGGTGTTCACTCATCGAAGCCTGGGTATCATCTGTGTCTGAAACTCAAGCTTCAAGGTGGTCCAGGCGGTCTTCATGCTTGTCAACACGTTCATTCATCTTGTCAAGGCGGCTTGCCATGAGGTCTAGCTTGGCGTTGATTGCCCGGAGGCTGGTCTTAACATCAACCAGGATTCCTTTGAGGTCTTTGTCGCTACTGACGTCTTCCCTAGATAGGTCCGAGGGCATCCCCTGTGATTGCTCCATCTCCCCCCAAGAGTGTTCCTGCTTTCAAACAGGAGTTTAGACTGGCGTGTGTTGTGTTTGCCCATCCTCGTTCTCCAGGCCACGAGTGTATCCAGTAGTCTGCAGCAAAGTCAGCAGCAGATCCTCACTGAGAGGTAATTTGGATGCGGTGTTCCAGTAGGTTCTAGTATGGTCGTGTGTGGACCTCTAGGCCTCAATGTCTATCTAGGCCTCCGAGTCCCCGCCACGTGTATGTGGGCGCAGCAGGGGGGTCAGTCTAGTGTGCTCAAGCGGCAGGTGAACCATTCAGCATAAAGAGATCTGCTCCCGTAGAGGAGGTCAGGCAGCCAGATTCTGGACTATAGAACTATACCCGCGGCTCCCCTGAGGCACAGCCGAGAGCAGGGGGCACGAGCAGGCCTTGTTTGTTTGTAGGTGCAATATCTACTCAAAGTATCCTGGCTTCCTGGAGCCAGCACCTATCAGTTTCTCCAGTTGAAGCCAGCGCCACTTGGTTTTTCGCTCCAGCAATATCTATCTGTGGGTTTGAAGGGATCAATAAGGACCGCGGCCACACATAGACTGGCACTGGGGGCCTCCAAGGAGTGCAGCGTGGCCAGAACAATCACAGGCTCAGTCCAAGTATAGGCAAATTGGAGCTGCCGCAGGGATAGTTCAATTAATAGGAGTTGCAGTCCCCCAACCCGTCAGCGCACTCTGGGGGGCAGCAGCGGGCATTAGTTCTATTCGCCAGCAGCTGGTCTCAGGGCTCTCAGCTACTGTGGAGCAGGTATCACGCGCTTACCGCCGGCCAGAATGGCGCTCCACAGTCGTCCGGCCGAATTGACCAGCTCGGACCTTCCAGTAAACCCCTCACCTCAAGCAGCACGGGCGCGGTCCCAGGCGTCAGTTCACAGCCACAAGCACACCTGCATGGGGGAATGAGGCAGCACCAGCCGGCCAGTCCCCGTGTATATCAGCAGCCAGACAGCTATCTCCCTCAGCAGGTCCTCGATGTGGCCGTGGGCCACACGGGCGAGCCTTCACTCCAACCGGGCATCCCACGGGTTCGGCTAGGCCCCAGCACTTGTCCACAGCAGCGGCTTCCAGCAGCCCCCAGGCATCCGCTACACACCAAGCCAGGATATGCACCGCCGCGAGTGTATAGGTGGTCAAATTTCACCATTCGAACGGCCGATGGGCGTAGGATGAGGTAGGATTCTGCATTCAGCAGGCAGAGCTCTTCTATCGAGCTGCCATCTTGCTGCGCGGCTAGACACCGCCCCCGGAGGCAGGTTAGAAAGAACTTACGTTACTTACATTGCCTTACATTCACCTACTTCCCTTGCCTGTGCCCGTGCTGCGTGCTGTGCTTGCCGAGACTGCTCAGTAATTAGCTCAGGACTGGAGCAGGTTGTGGTGACTCACAGCCGTGTCGTTGCCAGTGGGGGCGCTCTCAGGGAGTTCTCGACATGCAGCAGCAGGAGAAAAGGCAAACAGATGACACTTTCCCTTGGCGCTCGTGGCTTCAGTGGTGGTGGTGGTGTTTCCCCTTTTTGGAGGGGGGAGACCACACTGGAGATTCTGTTTAGCCCCTGCGTGCCACACGATATTAGCTTTCTTGTCTTCACCTGATCACCCAGTGAAGAGCCAATATCACACGGTGAAAAGATGGTGTGCTGGAATCCCTACATTAAGTAAGTTTCCAGCTCATCTGCTGAGGCTCTGTAACCTTGCAAAATGTCTTATGGGTTTTGCATCCTCTTTAGGATATGGGATGCAGATTGATTTGTTTATTTTAGGCGGGAGAATCGGCTGCTCAAGCCACAACGGATCCTAAACCCTGCACCCTGGCCCTGCCAAATCAATTGATGCTTCATAAATCTTCAGCCAGAGACTGTCACTAAACTGGGGGTGGGCTGGCGCCAGCAAACTCTGCTACTCTTCGTGGGAGGTGGAGTACATTTGCCGAACTTCGCGCTCCAAGCGGAGCCCGGAGTTGCAAAACTTCGTAAACTCCGCCAGCGGAGCGCAGTTCACCACTCACCTCTGATTGCAAGTTGGGTCTCAAAAACCCCAAAATGTAAAGTGTTACTGGATGAAATCAATGGTTGACGAAGAAGTCAAGCATTTCATAAGGTTAAATGGATGCAGTGATATTACATGTTAGAACATGCATTAGTTCATTTCCAATACTGTAACTGCTTGATCCACACATGTAACCAAATATAAGACCCGCACAGCTATTTTAAGGAAGTGCTCTTCTCATTCACATCATACTTGTAGCAAACATTGACAAGGTAATATATTATTATGTTTGAATAGTGTATATAGAACATGTTTTTTATTAAGTGTCACTAAAAGGCAAGGCAGGTATAGCAGAAGGGCAAGCTTTTCTAACACAATACTAGCAAATAGACTAAAGGAAATGTGAGTGACTGTGTGTCTGTGTGTGTATGACAGAGTACAAAGGTACGAAAGAGTGCAAGAGATATAGTGAGAATGTGTGTGTGAGAGAATGTATGTTTGTTATGCGTGCAAGTGTGGTGCTAGTCTGGCATACTGGAGGTTATTCTTGCCTTATGGACAAGGGCACTAACAACTTATGGATGGGAGGTGTTACCTATGGCAAACTGCATGCCCTTACATGCTTCTATTAAGACACCATCATTGGCTGTGGGGACTCGAGCTGTCTAACTGAGAAATCCACTAACCCAGTCATACCCAGCGGCAGGGACACAGAACATGCACCAGCACACCTGGCCGAAGGCCCTGACATGATGCACGTAATTCTTAGCATATGGGGCGGATCCATAGCAAAATGTTGGAAATGATATTTGAGGTAGCTCTTGTCATAAGATTTCCAGTACTTATTTTATAGAGGGTGTCATTTTCTTATTAAGTTTAAGATACCCCAATTGGGAACGGATTTCCCGATGACAGCTTTGAAGAAAGGTACCAAATTCAGAGCTTTCCACCGGATTAATTCGGTGGTTTTAGGGGAATTGCTTGAATCTTCCACCCCCCAGTTGCACGGTAACGTCGAAAGCGATGCGTTGCTGCTTTATTCCTGGTTACTACATAATGTCCATCAATTAGCCCCCTTGCAGTCACTATCATCTAGAACTACAAAACGTTCAGCTCCCTGGTACAATCAACTGCTCGAAGATAGCAAAATTTTATGCAAGAGATTGGAAAGGAAATGGCGAAAAAATTATGATCTGGATACCAAAAGAGAATATAAACAATCACTTAAAGGCCACTATAATAAAGTCTATGAGGCCCAAAAAAACTATTTTACAAACAAAATAGAATCGTCTAAATCTAAAAGTAAAGAATTGTTTAAAATTGTAAAATCCTTTATAACCCGGCTTTGGAGATGAAGGCCGCCCCCTCCACTGCCGACTGGCCGGTACTATTAGCAACTTTTTTTCATGAGAAGATCAGAATGATTCAAGAAACTCTGAGGGCAAATCCGCCCGTGACGGGCGAAATATTATCTAGCCATGCTTTGGAGTCAGCGGTAGGAGCTCTTCACTCGCTACAGCAATTTCCCCCGCTATCGCTGGAAACTTCCCTAGCTAGCATCAAAGGCCTGAAGTCGGGCTCCCCTTCCGACCCCTGTTTTGTAAAAGTGCTAGTGTCCATAGCTCAGGTTATTAATCCAGTGGTAAATAAAATCTGCAACGCTTCATTAGAATCTGGCCATATGCCATCGAGATGGAAGCAGGCAAAAATTCTGCCACTGATTAAAAAGCAGACCTCGGACCCGAAAATGCCTGAAAGTTACAGGCCCATTTCTCTTCTCCCCGCCTTCTCTAAGGTGGTGGAGAAATATGTTAACTCCGTGATTACTGACTATGTGGAAACTAACAACCTTCTCCACAATAGTCAGTCCAGGTTCCGACTCAACTATAGCACTGAGTCCACCCTCTTAGAAGTATCTGAATACATCAAGGAGACCCTGGATGGGGGTGGGAAGGCCATTCTGATCTTGTTGGACTTATCGGCGGCCTTCAATACCATGCCTCATGCTAAACTATTGGACAGGATCCAGTCTCTTGGTATCGGAGGCTCTGTAATAAAGTGGCTAGCCTCATATTGGAAAGATAGGGATCAGGAGGTTTGGTGTCCTCCCTTTGCAGCTAGAATCCCAAAAATGGAGGTGGGAGTCCCTCAGGCTCCATTCTGAGCCCTACATGATTCAATCTCTACATGTCCCCTTTAGCTGTCCTGGCGGAGACTTATGGAGCGAAAATCATCTCATATGCTGATGATACTCAGCTCCTCTTCTCCTGTGACAAAAGGAAGAGCTTTGAGGGATCCACGATTAAAACTTGCCTCTCTAAAGTATTTGCATGGCTAAGATCCAGCCAGCTGAAATGCAATCCGGAAAAGTCGGAAATTATCTTCTTCGGCACTCAATCGTCAGACGACTGGAGACTCTGGTGGCCTGAAGATATGTCGCGGCCCTCCTCGGCGCAACAAAAAGTTAAGAACTTAGGCGTCTTGATTGATGATCGCTTATCGATGAAGGCCCAAGTCCAATCAGTGGTAGGAACGTGCTTTGGTCTCCTCAGGATGATGAGGAAATTCCTTCCTCTCCTGTCTCTTGAACACAGGAGATCTGTGGTCCAAGCACTAATCACTTCAAGACTGGACTATGTGAATATACTCTATCTTGGCCTTCCAGAATATCTTCTCAGGCGTCTGCAGGTGGCACAGAATGCCGCAGTTAGAGCCATCCTCAGGCTAAAGGTGAGGACGCATATGTCCCCCTGCCTTAGAGAACTTAGGCTCCCGGTAAAGAACAGAATCCGATTTAAGGCGATGGTTCTATTCTTTAAAGCTTGGCATGGAACGGGGGCCAAGTACCTCTGCAGAAGGATCTCTCACTATGTTCCTTCTAGAACCCTGAGATCCTCTTCAATGAATCTAGCTAGGGTCCCCAGAATCTCTCGCGTTCGGGCTGGGGGATCCTCGTTTGGGTTGCTCAGCGCCCAGGCCTGGAATGCGCTCCCTGCCTCACTGAGAGCGGTGACGGATCTTACCATTTTCAGATAGCATCTCAAAACCTTGCTTTTTAACCAAAAACTGTGAGGACTCTTCCCGCGCTATCAGGCTTCCTTTTTGCGTCTCTCTTGTGCTTCTGTTGCCATTAGGGGGGGTCTATGCCAGGGGGCCTTTTGATGTGCCGGGACACTCTTCTGAGTAGCTGTGCGCTATATAAATGCCTTTATATTCATATTCATATTCAGTGGCAAAATGCTGACCCTTGTATGCTGGAGGGAATTTTTAGAGGTACCCATGACTTTGGCTGAAGTATCCATGGTAAATGTCTGGCACTGTCATATTGAATGTACTCCTTGGCATAAGGGGCTCACCCATGAAAAAATGAGGACCTTGGTATAGTGGAAGTTATTTCTGACTTAAGGCATTTGAAAAAACCCAGATCTACTCCGAGGAAAAGTCAGGCTTCCCTGGTGCACCATGAAAGTACTGGAATATTGAATGAATGCCTTATAAGGGTCTGCAGCATTTTAGAAATTTGATCCCAAAAATTTCAAAAAGTTCTCAGGGGAGAAGTCTACTCTACCTTAAGTCATCTACAAGAAATCTGTTAAATTGTTTTGCTTGCTGGAATTTGGGGGAAGTATTACACCCCACCACTTACATAGATCTTTTTCCTCATATAATGGCTATGAGGTTAGCTATGACCACATTTCTGGAAATGCTTGTATTGCCCCATTGCTGGGAGCAAGACTGGCTTTAGGGCCGTGTGAATGGTGCAGCCCCACCTGGCGTTGACTTTGGTGGAGGGCGCTTTGTTTAAAATTAATTTTTGGTTTAAAAGCACATGAACTTCCTTGTGTATCAGGCAGTTTTTCGGCAACAATAAAAATGTCAAGATAACTCTGGTGATTGATGTTTCTACAAGTGAGAGTTCGGAATTTTGTCTAGTGGAAGTTTGGTTCATCGTAAAGTAGCACGGAGGGTTAATGTGCCTGCTCCAAAGAACGTGTACCATGCAGACCACAGAACTGAGTGCGAGTGAACTATAAGTAGCACTATAAAAAAAATACATGATTTTTCCACATTTGACCTAATTTGTGAGTGTAAACAACAATAAAGCATACTAGCAAACAGTGACTATATGCCTGCCTTTCTCAGTATTTCAATTCCAAGCTATGTGATTGTATTCATTCAACAGGCGTACGGTCTCACGCAACAGGCGATTTGTATAGGGGCACTGGAAAGTCCACAAGGTTGTCCCTGCCCACCCCCCAAACCTCCCCAGTGTCTCCTATGCCCCTGGGAGAGCCAGTACAGCATTTTCCCACGTTTGCTGCTCAGTTCATAAAAAGGGAGAACTTATCTTTTGGTCTTTTCTTAAGATTAAGGCGCTACTGTTTGGATATTCAAATGTTTGATGGCAGGCCCAGCAACTTAATTCCAAACTGCTACAACAGTATTCAGATCTGGAGAGTGAACAAAATGGTGCACAGTAATAATCATGAGGTTCTTTTGGATAATCGTAAGAGACTACCCAATGATAGACTGGACTGACCTGTGTCACCACATTTTCTCCATGTTCAAATAAGGTTCAAAGGAGTATAAGAATGGAAAATCCCTTTGGAATTTTGCTCCATCGCCTTCTGTTCTCTACATTTCAACTGAAGGGACCACAACAAACATCAAGTTGAAATGTAGAGGACAGAAGGCTGATGGAGCAAAATTCCAAAAGGAATTGTAGTAAATAATGGTATATGTTTTTTACACTATAGCCAGCATCCTAATGCTACTTCAGAAATAATAATAGAAATCACAATGCCATTATGTCGTCTCTGGTGTTGCTACATCAAAATTGACAGATTTCACATTGTCCCTAATTGGGACTTCCCCATTTAAACCTGTTAGATGGGTCCCCAATTTATAAACCCATCTGTGTTTTATGGGTAACATTTTTAATTCTCAATTCCTATCCCTATTGACAAGAATGAAGTAGGACTATACATTTTCCTCTGAGACCACTTCCCGCGAGGGACTGAAACACTGCCATATCTGTCATTCAACCACTATTTGATTGAATGAATATTAGAGCAAAATGACCTTCTAACTCGACTTTATGTGACTATAGACAAGTTCAAACGTTCCAGTTATTTTCATTACGCCCATACTGGTAAGCCATCTGTAGAAAATTGGGTTAGTGGTTGGGCGATTGGAGGGGGGTGAAACCCTTTACAAGCAGCAACCACAACTTCTGTCAGAGCGAAACACAAGCAAGTCCCAAATAAACCTTTTCTTGGCACAAAACCAGTCCGGTGTAACTTGGAGGCAATGTGTAAAGTAATTATACAGCACTGCAAACAGTAATAAAGTGATAACACAACACAAGAAAAGCACCACACCAAGTTAGAAAACTAGAGTACAATGTACTAAATTTATTGAGACCAAAACAACAAAAATCCAATTAGCATAACTGGAGATATGCAACTTTAAAGACTCATTTCATTACAGTGGGCTAACGCGTTGCTTCCGTACCTGGGGATCCAGCTCGCCCCCATGATCTCACAGACTATCAATATAAACTATAACAACCTACTTCGTCGGATCAGGGAAGACTTAAACAGCTGTAAACGCACTGCCTTTCTTGGCTCGCGCATATTGCTGCCCTTAAAATGGCCGTCCTGCCTAGGGTCCTGTATCTCTTCCAGACGATACCGGTCGCTCCCTCAAAAGGGATGCTTACTGCACCGCAGAAGGAATGGAATCAATTTGTGTAGTTGGGGGCCCGACCCCAAATGCGCAGGGAGCTGAGCTATCTTGCCCCCGGGGAGGGGGGTTTGGGGATACGCAATCTACAGCACTATTTTCTAGCCACGCAGATGCGCTACCTCTTGGGGTGGAGCAGAGACGAATCGGAAAGGCACTGGCTGTTCCAAGACAGGGCGATAGCTGGACTTCCCTTGTGGAAAGTACCTTTCCACAAGAAAGCAAATAGGTCACAGAGCCTGCAAAAGTCTCCCATCACTAAGACAATCAGAGAGGTATGGGACCGGGTATCAACTAGATGGGGGCTCACCACATTTCCCTCCCCCCTGACACCCTTGTTCGATAATGAGGAGTGTTCTCCAGGATTGCAACAGGGGTCGTTTGAGGCCTGGTGCCAGACACCATGCAAGCTGCAGGCCACCTTTTTCGACGAGAACGGAATTATTCCATTGCCCCAAATACGCAAACAATATAACCTACCTGAGACTGAAAGACTGCACTACCTCCAACTAAGACACTGGCTCCTACACCCTTCTAACTCCTCTGCGGTCGGTAGGCAGCTAACAAGCTACAACAAGTGGTTAGTTACTAAAAGCATGGATAAAAGGCTTATCTCTGAGTTATATACCTTTCTGCACCAGCCCTCTCAACCACAGATCATCCGCAGTCAGAAATGGCGGGAAGGGGAACTGGGGAGGGTGCTGGCCCCAAAGGAGTGGGGAGAGATCTATTGCAGGGCGCAACACACAGCCCAAAACACAACTAGCATTGAGGCTGCCACCAAGGTAGTACTTTTTGGTACCTGACCCCGGTGCGCCTCCACCGAGGTAACCCGGATCGGAACCCAGAATGTTGGTGTGGCTGTGGCTTCCAAGTCACACTCCTCCACCTGTTGTGGGACTGCCTGCATCTTACGGCCTACTGGACCCAACTCCTAGACGACATAGACCTACACTTTGATACCCAGATTCCTTGATTCCCCTCCTACACGATCCTGGGTTTGCCCAATCTGCTAACTTACCTCCTTGAATCCCGCAAGGGAAGGCAAATGGGGCTAGCATTGGGGGCAGCTCTCCAGAACATCCTTACTCACTGGGGGACCCGAACCACACCTACATATCAGGAATGGCTTCACGGATTATGGTATATCTTGGGGATGGAGCGATTGACTTCTTCCCTTACCGCCTCTAAGACCTCATTTGGGGAGATATGGCGCCCATTTCTTGTCCTACTATCTACAGAATTCAGAGAACTGACTTGCCCTAAATACCTGTGCTTTCTCCGATTAGCAGAACCCCCCCCCCCCCCGACCTGACTACTGGCGACGGGTGAACATCAAGGGAGTGTTTCTCGCTACCACTGATAAACTCAACATTTCAGTAGTGAGTACTGGAGGGGTGGGAGCGGAAGGGGGGTGGGTTTTGGGGATTGTTTATTGTTTAGGGTTATTAATTTTGTCTCCTAAAATGTTCACATGCAGAGCACTGCAACGCTCCTTCTCTTGTTTTGCATAAGTAGCGCTTGCAGAGCGCAGTGTGGCTCCTACTATGTGGTGGTACTGTTTTACACCTGTGAATAAAAAGATTTAAACCATAAAACTGCACACATAGGCAGCAGAGACATGTTTAAAAGGCTGCTTAAGTGGGTGGCACAATGAGTGCTGCAGACTTACTAGTAGGATTTAATTTACAGGTCCTGGGTACATGTAGTACCACTTTACTTGGGACTTAAAGTAAATTAAATGTGCCAATTTGGTGTAAGCCAATGTTACCTTGTTTATAGGAGAGAGCGCAAGCACTTTAGCACTGGTTAGCAGTGATAAACTGCTCACAGTCCTGGACCAGCAAAAACGAAGTCAGTTGAAAACAGACAGATGGAAGGCAAAAAGTTGGGGGAAAACTGTGCCAAGGAAGTCAGGTCCAACAGCATACAAATACTGGACTAATAACTATGTGAATCGACAAGTAAGCAGCCGTTCATGTGACAACGACGAGTGTTGACTCATGCATGATGATTTCACATTATGGTGAAGTGCTGGTGCACGCATGCAACTCTGACGCTCCCCGGGCTTAAGTGCTCCCTTTAATCCACTACTCTGGAGTAAAATGCCGAGTTTCGGGGGACACCCTGACTCTCTATTTCTGATAGCTGATAATTCCTGTTGATGAAGTGAGTGTTATTTGCTTTGTGCTGCAGAGGGATCTTTCCACCACTCAAGTTTCTTCAGTCCTCAAAAACTCATAAATATATTACCAGACCTGCAGGTCTAGTGACTTGCATAATCTACTAGACCGAATTGTAATGCGCTTGACCTAGAAACTGATCTCAAATTGTGTTATCATAAGCAAAGTATTTCATTTCACAAGTCACCTTTTTCTTCATTATCACATATGAGAGAACATTCAAGAATGCGGCGTACCCCTGCATTTCCCCTAGCGCTAAATCTAGCTGCCTAGCGCCAACACAGTGCAAGTGTGTCTGCGTTGGGGGGAATGATTGTTTATGATGCAGATACGTGTCCCTTCCTGCACATAAACAATCTTGAATGGTGATTTGTAACGCCTATGTGTGCTGCATTGTGCAGCACACATAGAGGTTGCAAATCGTCATTTTTTAAATAATTGTTTATGTGCAGGAAGGGACACCTTCCTGCACATGAACAATAATTCATGGCGATTTGCTGTTTCTATGTGTGCTGCACAATACAGCATACATAGAAACAGCAAAAACGAAGAGAAATTAAGTATTTCTCCTCTTTTGCCATGTTGAGACCAGGTTTTCCCTGGTCTTAATTTTGGCACTGCCTCCTATTTACGCCACCCTTGTAAATGGGGACAGCGTCAAAATCAATGGGTGTTGCAGCAGAACGCCCACCACAACGCCCATTGCATGCCCCTTTCACGCTAAGTGTAACGTTTAAGGTGGCCTTATTTACAAGGCGGCATTAAGCCACGTTAAGTGGCTTAATGCTGCCTTGTAAATAAGGCAAAGGGTTTATCGCCACAGGAGTGTCATAAAAAGTGACGTTCCTGTGGTGATAGGGGCTTGTAAATATGCCCCTTAGTTAATTATTTTTATTATCATCAGAGCAGGAATGTCTCTCAATTCATGTTTAAAAGTACTGACTAATTTTTAACCTCACCAATCCAAGGGCTGATCAAGCTCAGCTTGAGACTAGCTTCCCGTTCACTTGGGTCCCACAGGGGATGGGGTACCTGGGTTTGCAGATACTTCCCACACCTGGCCAAACTGTAGAGCATAATTCTGCATCACTCCTGATAACCGCCCACTCCGATCTACAAAGTGGAAAGGTTACAGTCTCTCTTGGCTGGGCCGTATGGCAGCCGTCAAGATGACACTCTTACTGAAAACTCTATACGTTATGCAGACTCTGCCTCTCCAACCCCACCACAGATGCTCGACAGATTGCAGGGTCTTATTTGGGAATACCTATGGGACGGTAAGAAGTGGATGGCAAAGGCATACCTACCCAAATCGGCTGGAGGGCTTGGGGTTCCCAATCTAATGTGCTATTATCAGGCGGCACAGCTGTGTTATATGGTGGTGTGGTCCCGGCCTACCACTGAAAAACACTGGTGTTTTATTGATCAAGCAGTGGCAGGCATCAATATCTGAAAGATCCCGTGGCTGCCGAAACCACACCCGCCAGCCGGGGTCTATATCTCCCCAGTGCTCCGAGCCATTATGAGAGTTTGGGACACGGTGCAACTTCAACAAGGATTATCCACCTCCATTTCATCCCAAACACTGAACCTATGAAATCCAGACTTCCCCCGCGCTCCATGGCTCAACAGATACCACATGGCAGGAGGCTAACTGCAAGCAGGTAGGTGAACTGTTCGATGCAGACGACCTTATGGACTTTTCTCAGGTCCAGTTGGCCTACGGACTCCCATCCGTGGCACATTGGCAATAAAGGACTATCCGCTGGCTGTCACAGCTTCTGCTTCATCCTCATGCTAGTAGACCCCCACCCCATTTGAGAAATGGCTCTTCACTTGCTGTTCTGATAAACGCCACTTCTCTGATATCTATGCCTTTCTCCCCACACCGCAGACATCTCAAAAACACCAGCGCAGCAAAAGTGGGCGACTTTAATGCAAGCGCACCTTTACTGATAAAGAATCGTGAGATATTCTTTACCGTGCCCGAGCTTCAGCCCACAGTATCTCTAGCAAAGAAATGTTCCTTAAAATTGCGCATTATTGTTATGGAATGTTACAAAATGTATACAGTATGCTTCTACCTTGGGGTGTCTTGGCGCTATTATTATTGGTACTTCACCCTGGCCAGGGTTGCCCAGTGGAAAGCAGACGGGACAGTGCATGTTGGTGGCACTGTAGACAGACTGGCACCCTCACTCATATTCTCTGGGAATGCCCCAAGATAACTTCCTTCTGGCGGGAGGTGCTGGCTGCAGTAGCCAAAATGCGTGACACAGATGTACCTAGGTTTCCCAGCTACATTTTACTAGGACTCCTGAACCCCTTGACATATCCCCTAAAAACTGCAAAGGGGCACACCATTACTCTGGTGCTGGAAGCTGCCAAACAGCTCTTGCTTCCCTGCTGGGGCTCCAAAGCGATCCCAACACAATTAGACTGGCTGCACAAACTATGGGAACTGCTGGGACTGGAAAAGTTAACAGTGGTGGTGACACACGTTACCCTTGTTTGACAAGACATGAGGACCATGTATCTGGTATCTATTGTATGAATTTCGAGAACTGGCCTGCCCGATATACGTATGAGTTCTCCGCTTGACCTACCCTGACTGTAAGCCCACCTAAGCGTTATATGAAGATAGCTCTCAGCCTCTCTCACATTCCCCCCGCCATTTCCATCATATGACTGGTGTATCGCCCTTCCCTTCAGTCGTCAGTACCCACAATCCTAACTTTTCTCATATCCTATTCTGACTGTTCTCCCCTCTGTTTTTGCACACCTTACCTTCTCATGTTATGAGTTTACTCACTGCTTCCCCACCGGCCACTAAATGTAGGTGGGCTGATTGTTGTACATTCTTGCCTACGGTAATAATAATAATAAAAGAGATTTTAAACCTGACTTGTAATACATCTATTACTAAAGCAAGATGTGGTAGCACACTGTCACTTAGAGGCAGTACATTTTCCATTGTAAATGGCCACAAACTTTCCTACTGACATGCAGTTTTGCTGATAAAACTAAATAGCATACAAAAGAAAATGTGTGGAAATCAAGTTTCTGCATGCAAATATTTAGCATTTGCACATCAGCAAGTAAATAAAAACATGTTTTAAACACATCTTTATTGCTCTTTCACTTTATAAATGAACAAGACACCTCTTCTTTGCCAGAAATGGTCAGTACGTTTAAAAAATAGTTCATCACAATAAAATCTGACTCGCCACAGTGAGTGGGCTAGTAGATTTATTGAGGCCTGTTCTTGTACTAATGAGGTAGCATATGTCTTGGTTTTTACTGTGTGGCTAGAGGGTTATCGCTTGCCTCCTTCTTGGGCCCTCCCTCCCACACCTCATGGTAAAGACAGCATAGACTCCTACCGATTATAACAGGACATGTTAAAATGAAGTTGTTTCTGAACACGATATGTGCGGCACGTTTGGGGTGTTTTGTATTCATACGAGCTTGCAGTGGGGCATTTGGATTGTCTCTCAAACACCAATGTGTGATTTGAACCATATGAATGACAACATAACTTACCTATTTGTTTTATTCAGATTTTTCCATATTTAATTTTATTACCGGTTGAACCTAAACATTACCAGTTGGCAATCCCTGCGTATCAATTAATGAATGTGTTGTGTGATATTTCCACCAGCACCTTACACGTTTCTCACACCTATGTAGAATAAGTATGTTCAAGTAAGGGCAATATAGAACAGGATCCAAGTCCTGAAGAAAGCTATTAACCTTGGATGAGGCTTAAACTGACGACAAACACGTCCGCTATGGAGATAGAGGAGCATTGACTATTCCCTAAGTGTCCCAATATTTTTTTTACATTGCCATAGGGAGCACGTATAAAGTCATTCTAGCTTTACCTGTAAGTAATTTTAATTCTTTAATTTTGGACCCCATTGTGTATCTAGTGCAACTCCTGCACAAAAAATCTAAACATCTTCATCAAGAGATCCTAGGCAAAAGAACCCATTGGAACTACCAATAATGGAGTCCAGATTAAGCGCAATCTGTTGATGAAGCATTCCACTCTGGTGTGTGACGGTTTGCACCGTTTCTAAATATCCATATGTCGGGTGTGTAGTTTCCACCCAAGCCTGGGTACCCACCAATGACTATGCCACACACGGAGCTTAGTATTACACGTCTTTATTCTTCTGCGTGTAACCGTGAACTCAACATTCTAACCCAAGCTTTCATTGCATTCTGCTCTAACACTTAGGTCACAGCTCTACTGAGTCCGGGAGGAACCAAAAGGGTTCTGTCATAAAAACTCACAAGACACTACATCGCCCCCTCTAGTAAATATAAGTTACCATTTTTTTCTTTACAGATCAGTATATATATATATATATATATATATATATTATCTACTGGCGGTCGCCAGTAGATAGTTATAGTTAGGACCTATTTTCCATAGGAAATCCGCGACATTCTATTTGAAATAACTCTCTTGCCGGTTGACGAATCTTCGCGAAATTTTCAAACTTTATGGCCCGCTCCGGTCCGCTCCTACCCTGAAAGTCTCGGGGTGATTCATCAAGCGGGGGCCGAGAAAAGGGGGTCCCAAAGCGTGTTTTCCCCATTCATTTTCCCATAGGAAACTTTAGACACGGCTACAGCCCGAACTGCTGAACGGAATTACACCAAATTTGGCAAAGAGGTAGTTCTTGGTTCAGAAAGAACCCTTTTGTTAAATGGTGTAAATCCGTTCAGTAGTTACGGAGAAATTAAAAAATAAGAGTCAAAATCAATTTCCCATAGGAAACTTTATGCAAGGCTACAGCCGAACTGCTGAACGGAATTACACCAAATTTGGCAAAGAGGTAGTTCTTGGTTCAGAAAGAACCCTTTTTGTTAAATGGTGTAAATCCGTTCAGTAGTTGCTGAGAAAATCAAAAGTAAAAACACATATATATCTGGGCGGAGCCTAACCACACATGTCATCGTGAGATCTGATTGGCTGTCAGCACTTCATCCTGGAATTGCTGGCAGCCATCTTGAGACCAATATACATGATAGTACCCCATTGAAATGCCTTGTAGTGAATCAAAGATTTTGAGGGTTACCAAAAGGAGAACTATTATGGGTGATAACAGACTTTAGTTACATTAGAATTCATTTGTTGATGGTACCATACTAATTTCAGGAATTGTGGTGTGTTCTAAGGTGATTTTACCCTGTGAAAAACCTTCTGCTGGGATATCATGAATCATGTTTGAGAGAAAACTATTTTCACATGCTTGTCCCATACAGTTTTGGAAGGTGCTCCAGAAGCTAAAATGAGAGCATATTTTCTGTAAATTCACATTATCTTTCTCAGTCATGTGAGAATGAAGTCTGACATTCTCAGTAAAACATGTACATCCAACAAGGGCAGAGACTGTCAGTTGATTCCTTTGTGTTCTACTGCAGCTTCCCAGAGTGTTCTAAAGAACAACTAGAGTGCTAACAGCCTTACTTATGACAAAAGTATGGCACACCTCAAGCCATCTTGATTGGAATAAACTGGTAACACTTAAAACATTTAATTTAAAAAGGAACAAAATGATGGGGTTCATTTTGTCATAAAAATTATGGGTAGTGCTGTAGAAAGAAAAATTAGGACATGTTTCAAGTGTGATCTCAAATATCTTCCTGTTATATTTCAACAGGAGCAGCCTGCCAGTTGATGCCTTTGTGTTCTACTGCAGCTTCCCAGAGTGTTCTAAAGAACAACTAGAGCGCTAACAGCCTTACTTATGACAAAAGTATGGCACACCGGAAGCCATCTTGATTGGAATAAACCGTTAATACTTAAAACATTTAATTTAAAAAGGAACCAAATGAGGGGGTTCTTTTTTAAATAGAAATTATGGTTAGTGCTGCAGAAAGAAAAATGAGGGCATGTTTTAAGTGAGATCTCAAATCCTCTTCTATTTCATTAGAAAATTCTGACATGCAGACTGAAACAATCACTTTCAATACCAGCAGCAGACTTCCAGTTAACTCCCTGGTGAGCAGTAGCTTTAGTACAGTGATCTTATGAGCAACTAGAGTGCTAACATTCTGAATTTATGGCAAATGTGAGACACATCTGAATGCCTTCTTGATGGAATCAAAGTAAAAAACTGAAAGCATTTCCTACTGAGGAGACTGCAGTAAATGAGGAAATTAGGAAACTTCATAACAAAGAAATCTTCCAAGATGGCCACCAGAGAAAAAAGAGCCCAAATGTAGCACAAATATTACCCAGATGTAGCCCACATATAGCCCAATGACAAAAGTGTGCAAAACACTTTTTATTTTTAGTTTTTTTGCAGTTTTATGTAATGCAGACTGGTCAGGTATTGGAGCGTTGCATCTTAAAACATGACCCCCTACACTACAAAAACACTACTGCACTACTCTAAACCCTAAAACACTACCCCAGCACGACTCCTACACTACACAAGCACCACTGCACTATCCTAAACCCTAAAACACTACCCCCAGCATGACCCCCTACACTACACAAACACCACTGCACTACCCTAAACCTAAAACACTACCCCCAGCACGATCCCCTACACTACCCAAACACCACTGCACTAACCTAAATCCTAAAACAATACCCCCAGCACGACCCCTACACTACCCAAACACCACTGCACTACCCTAAAACATGACCCCCTACACTACACAAACACCACTGCACTATCCTAAACCCTAAAACACTACCCCCAGCACGACCCCTACACTACACAAGCACCACTGCACTACCCTAAACCCTAAAACACTACCCCCAGAACGACCCCCTACACTGCCCGAACACCACTGCACTGCCCTAAACCTTGAAACACCAGCCCCTGCACGACCCCCTACACTGTTCGAACACCACTGCACTGCCCTAAACCCTGAAGCACCACCCCCAGCACGACCCCCTACACTGCCCGAACACCACTGCACTGCCCTAAACCCTGAAACACCACCCCCTTCACGACCCCCTACACTGCCCGAACACCACTGCACTGCCCTAAACCCTGAAACACCACCCCCGCACGACTCCCTACACTGCCCAAACACCACTGCACTGCCCTAAAGCCTGAAACACTATCCCCAGCAAGACCCCCTACACTGCCCAAACACCACTCCACTGCCCTAAACCCTGAAACATCACCCCCAGCAAGACCCCCTACACTGCCCGAACACCACTGCCCTAAACCCTGAAACACCACCCCCAGCACGACCCCCTACACTGCCCGAACACCACTGCACTGCCCTAAACCTTGAAACACCACCCCCTTCACGACCCCTACACTGCCCGAATACCACTGCACTACCCTAAACCCTGAAACACCACCCCCAGCACGGCCCCTACACTGCCCAAACACCACTGCACTGCCCTAAACCCTGAAACACTATCCCCAGCAAGACCCCCTACACTGCCCAAACACCACTCCACTGCCCTAAACCCTGAAACATCACCCCCAGCAAGACCCCTACACTGCCCGAACACCACTGCCCTAAACCCTGAAACACCACCCCCAGCACGACCCCTACACTGCACGAACACCACTGCTCTGCCCAAAACCCTGAAACACCAGCCCCAGCACGACCCCCTACACTGCCCGAACACCACTGCACTGCCCTAAACCCTGAAACACCAGCCCCAGCACGACCCCCTACACTGCCCGAACACCACTGCACTACCCTAAACCCAGAAACACCACCCCCAGCACGACCCCCTACACTGCCTGAGCACCACTGCACTGCCCTAAACCCTGAAACACCAGCCCCAGCATGACCCCTACACTGCCCGAACACCACTGCACTGCCCTAAACCCTGAAACACCAGCCCCAGCACGACCACCTACACTGCCCGAGACACCACTGCACTGCCCTAAACCCTGAAACACCAGCCCCAGCATGACCCCCTACACTGTCCGAACACCACTGCACTGCCTAAACCGTGAAACACTAGCCCCAGCACGACCCCTACACTGCCAGAACACCATTGCACTGCCCTAAACCCTGAAACACCAGCCCCAGCACAGCCCCTACACTGCCCGAACACTACTGCACTGCCCTAAACCCTGAAACACCACCCGTGCACGACCCCTACACTGCCCGAACACCACTGCACTGCCCTAAACCCTGAAACACCACCCCCAGCACGACACCCTACACTGCCCGAACACCACTGCACTGCCCTAAACCCTGAAACACCATTCCCCTGCACGACCCCTACACTGCCCGAACACTACTGCACTGCCCTAAACCCTGAAACACCATCCCCAGCACGACCCCCTACACTGCACGAACACCCCTGCACTGCCCTAAACCCTGAAACACTACCCCCAGCAAGACCCCCTACACTGCCCGAACACCACTGCACTGCCCTAAACCCTGAAACATCACCCCCAGCAAGACCCCTACACTGCCCGAACACCACTGCCCTAAACCCTGAAACACCACCCCCAGCAAGACCCCCTACACTGCCCGAACACCACTGCACTACCCTAAACCCTACAACACTACCCCCAGCACGACCCCTACACTACACAAGCACCACTGCACTGCCCTAAACCCTAAAACACCACCCCCAGAACGACCCCCTACACTGCCCGAACACCACTGCACTGCCCTAAACCTTGAAACACCAGCCCCTGCACGACCCCCTACACTGTTCGAACACCGCTGCACTGCCCTAAACCCTGAAACACCACCCCAGCACGACCCCCTACACTGCCAAACACCACTGCACTGCCCTAAACCCTGAAACACCACCCCTTCACGACCCCCTACACTGCCCGAACACCACTGCACTGCCCTAAACCCTGAAACACCACCCCCAGCACGACCCCCTACACTGCCCAAACACCACTGCACTGCCCTAAACCCTGAAACACTATCCCCAACAAGACCCCCTACACTGCCCAAACACCACTCCACTGCCCTAAACCCTGAAACATCACCCCCAGCAAGACCCCCTACACTGCCCGAACACCACTGCTCCCTAAACCCTGAAACACCACCCCCAGCACGACCCCCTACACTGCCCGAACACCACTGCACTGCCCTAAACCCTGAAACACCACCCCCAGCACGACCCCCTACACTGCCCGAACACCACTGCACTGCCCTAAACCCATAAACACCACCCCAGCACGACCCCCTACACTGCCTGAGCACCACTGCACTGCCCTAAACCCTGAAACACCAGCCCCAGCATGACCCCTACACTGCCCGAACACCACTGCACTGCCCTAAACCCTGAAACACCAGCCCGAGCACGACCACCTACACTGCACGAACACCACTGCACTGCCCTAAACCCTGAAACACCAGCCCCAGCATGACCCCCTACACTGCCCGAACACCACTGCACTGCCCTAAACCGTGAAACACTAGCCCCAGCACGACCCCCTACACTGCCAGACCACCATTGCACTGCCCTAAACCCTGAAACACCAGCCCCAGCACGACCCCTACACTGCCCGAACACCACTGCACTGCCCTAAACCCTGAAACACCACCCCCGTGCACGACCCCTACACTGCCCGAACACCACTGCACTGCCCTAAACCCTGAAACATCACCCCGAGCAAGACCCCTACACTGCCCGAACACCACTGCCCTAAACCCTGAAACACTATCCCCAGCAAGACCCCTACACTGCCCGAACACCACTCCACTGCCCTAAACCCTGAAACATCACCCCCAGCAAGACCCCTACACTGCCCGAGACACCACTGCACCCTAAACCCTGAAACACCACCCCTGCATGACCCACTACACTGCCCGAACACCACTGCACTGCCCTAAACCCTGAAACACCATTCCCCCTGCACGACCCCCTACTCTGCCCGAACACTACTGCACTGGCCTAAACCCTGAAACACCATCCCCAGCACGACCCCTACACTGCACGAACACCCCTGCACTGCCCTAAACCCTGAAACACTACCCCCAGCAAGACCCCCTACACTGCCCGAACACCACTGCACTGCCCTAAACCCTGAAACATCACCCTCAGCAAGACCCCTACACTGCCCGAACACCACTGCCCTAAACCCTGAAACACCACCCCCAGCAAGACCCCCTACACTGCCCGAACACCACTGCACTGCCCTAAACCCTGAAACACCAGCCCCAGCACGACCCCCTACATTGCCCGAACACCACTGCACTGCCCTAAACCCTGAAACACCACCCCTGCATGACCCACTACACTGCCCCTAAACCCTGAAACACCACCCCAGCACGACCCCTACACTGCCCGAACACCATTGCACTGCCCTAAACCCTGAAACAC